>JAHBCN010005300.1:0-56366 GCA_019359885.1 Listronotus oregonensis
ATTTATTATTTTTTCAATTTAAACAAAGATTTTGGGGTTTAAATAACAAAAATTAAGCAGAGCGACTATTTCCCCTTAATATACTTTTAACTTCTCATCCCCTTTCCAATTCTATTTTTAGAAAAAAATTTAACATTTTTATTTAGGGGCAAGAAAACTTAAAAATTTTTAAAAAAATTTAATTTTTTTCCCTTTTTGATCTTATTTCGTAATTTGTTAGAGATATCGGAAATTTTAAAAATATACCTAATTAATTTATAAGATTTTAAAATTGTTTAATAATTTTTGTATTACAAGGATATTTAAAACTAACCCCTTCTAAAGTGAAACTTTTTAAAAAAAAAATTTATTTGAGCTAACCTAAAGTTTATCTCTTATTGTTTTTTTTTCCCATGAATAGATTTGAATATAAAATAATAATTTTAGTGGATTATTTGCCTATTGTGGTTAGTTGTGGTCAGTTGTGAATTGTCTAAAAAAAGGTATATAAATATTTTTTAAAAAGACGAAAAATAAAGAATAATTTGATTTTAACCAAAATTTCTGTACAAAAGGGAAAAAAAAAGGTTTTTTTTATGTAATTTTTCTTTGTTTTTAAAAAAAATGTTTTATTTTCTTAATAAATATTATCGGAAACAAAATTAGATTCTTTTGAATAAAATTATAAGTATTTTAATCAATTTTTTTTTATAAAAAGATTAATTTAGTATCCTTTATTCATTTATTAGGTTTTTTGAATTGATTTCTAACTAACCATCATTAAAAGTAAACAATTTTAGAAAAAAATTTTGATTTTGGATAACTTAAACACTATTTATTATTATTTTTTGCTCACAAGTCACTTGCAGTTAAAAATTATAATTTTCTTGAATTGTTTGTAATTTTTATATGGGCAAGTAATAAAAACACTAAAAATACTAGGATAAGACTTTAATTTTTTAAAAAGTAATTTTTTTTTTTAAATTTTTTATTTTTTTCAATTTAAACAAAGAATTTTATGTTAAGTAACTTAAAATTATTAAGCAGAGACTGACTATTTTCTTGAATATATCTTTTAACTTCTCATGCCCCCTTTCCAATTACTATTTTTAGAAAAAATTCTAACATTTTTCATTTAGGTCAAAAACTTAAAATTTATTAAAAAAGTTAATTTTTGCCCTATGAAGGATATTTAAACTAACTCTCTTCTAAGGAAATTTAAAAAAATAATTGATTTTAACCTAAAGTCTATCTCTTATTGTTTTTTGTTCCCAGAAATAGATTTGAATATAAAAAAATAATTTTTGTGGATTATTTGCCTATTGTGTTTAGTTGTGGACAGTTGTAGTAACTTGTATAGATAAAAAGGTATATAAATATTTTTAATAAGACGAAAAATAAAGAATAATTTGATTTTAACCAAAAATTTCTGTACAAAAGGGGAAAAAAAGGTTTTATTCATGTAATTTTTGCAATTTTTTTTTGTTTTAAACAATTTGTTTTATTTTCTTAATAAATATAATCGGAAAAGCAAAATTAGATTTTTTAATAAAATTATAAGTATTTCAATCAATTTTTTTAGATAAAAGATTAATTTAGTATCCTTTATTCATTTATTTGGTTTGTAGAATTGATTTCTAACTAACCATCGTTAAAAGTAAACAATTTTAGAAAATATTTTGATTTTGGATAACTTAAACACTATTTATTATTATTTTTTGTTCTCACAAGTCACTTGCTGTTAAAAATTATAATTTTCTTGAATTGTTTGCTAATTTTTATATGGGCAAGTAATAAAAACACTAAAAGTTCTAGGATAAGACTTTAATTTTTTAAATAAGTAATTTTATTTTAATTTATTATTTTTTTCAATTTAAACAAAGCATTTTAGTTAAGTAACTTAAAAATTATTAAGCAGAGACTGACTATTTCCTTGAATATATCTTTTAACTTCTCATGCCCCTTTCCAATTACTATTTTTAGAAAAAATTCTAACATTTTTCATTTAGGTCAAGAAAACTTAAAAATTTATTAAAAAAAAGTTAATTTTTGCCTTTCTGATCTTATTTCGTAATTTGTTAGAGATACTACGGTAAATTTTAAAAAGTATACCTAATTAATTGATAAGATTTTAAGAATTGTTTAATAATTTTTGTATTATAAAGGATATTTAAAACTAACTCTCTTCTAAAGTGAAACTTTTTTAAAAAATAATTGATTTGGGCTAACCTAAAGTATATCTCTTATTGTTTTTGTTCCCACGAAATAGATTTGAATATAAAATAATAATTTTAGTGGATTATTTGCCTATTGTGGTTAGTTGTGGTCAGTTGTAGTAACTTGTATAGATAAAAAGGTATATAAATATTTTTAATAAGACGAAAAATAAAGAATAATTTGATTTTAACCAAAAATTTCTGTACAAAAGGGGAAAAAAAAAGTTTTATTCATGTAATTTTTGCAATTTTTTTTGTTTTAAACAATTTGTTTTATTTTCTTAATAAATATAATCGGAAAAGCAAAAATTAGATTCTTTTTAATAAAATTTTAAGTATTTTAATCAATTTTTTTAGATAAAAAGATTAATTTAGTATCCTTTATTCATTTATTAGGTTTTTAGAATTGATTTCTAACTAACCATCATTAAAAGTAAACAATTTTAGAAAAATATTTTGATTTTGGATAACTTAAACACTATTTATTATTATTTTTTGTTCTCACAAGTCACTTGCTGTTAAAAAATTATAATTTTCTTGAATTGTTTGCTAATTTTTATATGGGCAAGTAATAAAAACACTAAAAGTTCTAGGATAAGACTTTAATTTTTTAAATAAGTATTTTTTTTAATTTATTATTTTTTCAATTTAAACAAAGCATTTTATGTTAAGTAACTTAAAATTATTAAGCAGAGACTGACTATTTCCTTGAATATATCTTTTAACTTCTCATTCCCCCTTTCCAATTACTATTTTTAGAAAAAAATTCTAACATTTTTCATTTAGGTCAAGAAAACTTAAAAATTTATTAAAAAAAAGTTAATTTTGCCTTTCTGATCTTATTTCGTAATTTGTTAGAGATACTACGGTAAATTTTAAAAAGTATACCTAATTAATTTATAAGATTTTAAGAATTGTTTAATAATTTTTGTATTATGAAGGATATTTAAAACTAACTCTCTTCTAAAGTGAAACTTTTTAAAAAATAATTGATTTGGGCTAACCTAAAGTATATCTCTATTGTTTTTGTTACGACGAAATAGATTTGAATATAAAATAATAATTTTAGTGGATTATTTGCCTATTGTGGTTAGTTGTGGTCAGTTGTAGTAACTTGTATAGATAAAAAGGTATATAAATATTTTTAATAAGACGAAAAATAAAGAATAATTTGATATTAACCAAAAATTTCTGTACAAAAGGGGAAAAAAAGGTTTTATTCATGTAATTTTAGCAAATTTTTTTTGTTTTAAACAATTTGTTTTATTTTCTTAATAAATATAATCGGAAAAGCAAAAATTAGATTCTTTTTAATAAAATTATAAGTATTTCAATCAATTTTTTTAGATAAAAAGATTAATTTAGTATCCTTTATTCATTTATTTGGTTTGTAGAATTGATTTCTAACTAACCATCATTAAAAGTAAACAATTTTAGAAAAATATTTTGATTTTGGATAACTTAAACACTATTTATTATTATTTTTTGTTCTCACATGTCACTTGCTGTTAAAAAATTATAATTTTCTTGAATTGTTTGCTAATTTTTATATGGACAAGTAATAAAAACACTAAAAATTCTAGACTTTAATTTTTAAATAAGTTATTTTTTTTTAATTTATTATTTTTTCAATTTAAACAAAGCATTTTGGGTTAAGTAACTTAAAATTATTAACCAGAGACTGACTATTTCCTTGAATATATCTTTTAACTTTCATGCACCCTTTCCAATTACTATTTTTAGAAAAAATTTAACATTTTTCATTTAGGTCAAGAAAACTTAAAAATTTATTAAAAAAAAGTTAATTTTTGCCTTTCTGATCTTATTTCTGTAATTTGTTAGAGATACTACGGTAAATTTTAAAAGTTTACCTAATTAATTTATATAGATTTTAAGAATTGTTTAATAATTTTTGTATTACGAGGATATTTAAAACTAACTATCATCTAAAGTGAAACTTTTTAAAAATAATTGATTTGGGCTAACCTAAAGTCCATCTCTTATTGTTTTTTGTTCCCACGAAATAGATTTGAATATAAAATAATAATTTTAGTGAATTATTTGCCTATTGTGGTTAGTTGTGGTCAGTTGTAGTAACTTGTCTAGATAAAAAGGTATATAAATATTTTTAATAAGACGAAAAATAAAGAATAATTTGATTTTAACCAAAAATTTCTGTACAAAAGGGAAAAAAAGGTTTTTTCATGTAATTTTTCTTTGTTTTAAACAATTTGTTTTATTTTCTTAATAAATATATCGGAAAAGCAAAAATTAGATTCTTTTTAATAAAATTATAAGTATTTAATCAATTTTTTAGATAAAAAGATAATTTAGTATCCTTTATTCATTTATTAGGTTTTTAGAATTGATTTCTAACTAACCATCATTAAAAGTAAACAATTTTAGAAAAATATTTTGATTTTGGATAACTTAAACACTATTTATTATTATTTTTGTTCTCACAAGTCACTTGCTGTTAAAAAATTATAATTTTCTTGAATTGTTTGCTAATTTTTATATGGCAAGTAATAAAACACTAAAAATTCTAGGATAAGACTTTAATTTTTAAATAAGTAATTTTTTTAATTTATTATTTTTTCAATTTAAACAAAGCATTTTGGTTTTTTTTTTTTTTTTTTTTTTTTTTTTTTTTTTTCTGATCTTATTTCGTAATTTGTTAGAGATACTACGGTAAATTTTAAAAAGTATACCTAATTAATTTATAAGATTTTAAGAATTGTTTAATAATTTTTGTATTATGAAGGATATTTAAAACTAACTCTCTTCTAAAGTGAAACTTTTTAAAAAATAATTGATTTGGGCTAACCTAAAGTTATCTCTTATTGTTTTTGTTCCCACGAAATAGATTTGAATATAAAATAATAATTTTAGTGGATTATTTGCCTATTGTGGTTAGTTGTGGTCAGTTGTAGTAACTTGTCTAGATAAAAAGGTATATAAATATTTTTAATAAGACGAAAAATAAGAATAATTTGATTTTAACCAAAATTTCTGTACAAAAGGGAAAAAAAAGGTTTTATTCATGTAATTTTGCAATTTTTTTGTTTTAAACAATTTGTTTTATTTTCTTAATAAATATAATCGGAAAAGCAAAAATTAGATTCTTTTTAATAAAATTATAAGTATTTAATCAATTTTTTAGATAAAAAGATTAATTTAGTATCCTTTATTCATTTATTAGGTTTTTAGAATTGATTTCTAACTAACCATCATTAAAAGTAAACAATTTTAGAAAAATATTTTGATTTTGGATAACTTAAACACTATTTATTATTATTTTTGTTCTCACAAGTCACTTGCTGTTAAAAAATTATAATTTTCTTGAATTGTTTGCTAATTTTTATATGGGCAAGTAATAAAAACACTAAAAATTCTAGGATAAGACTTTAATTTTTTAAATAAGTATTTTTTTTAATTTATTATTTTTTTCAATTTAAACAAAGCATTTTAGGGTTAAGTCTGATCTTATTTCGTAATTTGTTAGAGATACTACGGTAAATTTTAAAAAGTATACCTAATTAATTTATAAGATTTTAAGAATTGTTTAATAATTTTTGTATTATGAAGGATATTTAAAACTAACTCTCTTCTAAAGTGAAACTTTTTAAAAATAATTGATTTGGGCTAACCTAAAGTTATCTCTTATTGTTTTTGTTCCCACGAAATAGATTTGAATATAAAATAATAATTTTAGTGGATTATTTGCCTATTGTGGTTAGTTGTGGTCAGTTGTAGTAACTTGTCTAGATAAAAGGTATATAAATATTTTTAATAAGACGAAAAATAAAGAATAATTTGATTTTAACCAAAAATTTCTGTACAAAAGGGAAAAAAAGGTTTTATTCATGTAATTTTTGCAATTTTTTTGTTTTAAACAATTTGTTTTATTTTCTTAATAAATATAATCGGAAAAGCAAAATTAGATTCTTTTTAATAAAATTATAAGTATTTTAATCAATTTTTTTAGATAAAAAGATTAATTTAGTATCCTTTATTCATTTATTAGGTTTTTAGAATTGATTTCTAACTAACCATCATTAAAAGTAAACAATTTTAGAAAAATATTTTGATTTTGGATAACTTAAACACTATTTATTATTATTTTTTGTTCTCACAAGTCACTTGCTGTTAAAAAATTATAATTTTCTTGAATTGTTTGCTAATTTTTATATGGGCAAGTAATAAAAACACTAAAAATACTAGGATAAGACTTTAATTTTTTAAATAAGTAATTTTTTTTTTAATTTATTATTTTTTTCAATTTAAACAAAGCATTTTATGTTAAGTAACTTAAAATTATTAAGCAGAGACTGACTATTTCCTTGAATATATCTTTTAACTTTCTGCCCCCTTTCCAATTACTATTTTAGAAAAAAATTCTAACATTTTTCATTTAGGTCAAGAAAACTTAAAAATTTATTAAAAAAGTTAATTTTTGCCTTTCTGATCTTATTTCGTAATTTGTTAGAGATACTACGGTAAATTTTAAAAAGTATACCTAATTAATTTATAAGATTTTAAAATTGTTTAATAATTTTGTATTATAAGGATATTTAAAACTAACTCTCTTCTAAAGTGAAACTTTTTTAAAAAATAATTGATTTGGGCTAACCTAAGTTATCTCTTATTGTTTTTGTTCCCACGAAATAGATTTGAATATAAAATAATAATTTTGTGGATTATTTGCCTATTGTGGTTAGTTGTGGTCAGTTGTAGTAACTTGTCTAGATAAAAAGGTATATAAATATTTTTAATAAGACGAAAAATAAAGAATAATTTGATTTTAACCAAAAATTTCTGTACAAAGGGAAAAAAGGTTTTATTCATTAATTTTCTTTGTTTTAAAAATTTGTTTATTTTCTTAATAAATATAATCGGAAAAGCAAAAATTAGATTCTTTTAATAAAATTATAAGTATTTTAATCAATTTTTAGATAAAGATTAATTTAGTATCCTTTATTCATTTATTAGGTTTTAGAATTGATTTCTAACTAACCATCATTAAAAGTAAACAATTTTAGAAAAATATTTTGATTTTGGATAACTTAAACACTATTTATTATTATTTTTGTTCTCACAAGTCACTTGCTGTTAAAATTATAATTTTCTTGAATTGTTTGCTAATTTTATATGGCAAGTAATAAAACATAAAATTCAGGATAAGACTTTAATTTTTAAATAAGTATTTTTAATTTATTATTTTTTAACAAAGCTTGGTTAAGTAACTTAAAATTATTAAGCAGAGACTGACTATTTCCTTGAATATATCTTTTAACTTCTCATGCCCCTTTCCAATTACTATTTTTAGAAAAAAATTCTAACATTTTCATTTAGGTCAAGAAAACTTAAAAATTTATTAAAAAAAGTTAATTTTTGCCTTTCTGATCTTATTTCGTAATTTGTTAGAGATACTACGGTAAATTTTAAAAGTATACCTAATTAATTTATAAGATTTTAAGAATTGTTTAATAATTTTTGTATTATGAAGGATATTTAAAACTAACTCTCTTCTAAAGTGAAACTTTTTTAAAAAATAATTGATTTGGGCTAACCTAAAGTTATCTCTTATTGTTTTTTGTTCCCACGAAATAGATTTGAATATAAAATAATAATTTTAGTGGATTATTTGCCTATTGTGGTTAGTTGTGGTCAGTTGTAGTAACTTGTCTAGATAAAAAGGTATATAAATATTTTTAATAAGACGAAAAATAAAGAATAATTTGATTTTAACCAAAAATTTCTGTACAAAAGGGAAAAAAAAGGTTTTATTCATGTAATTTTCATTTTTTGTTTTAAACAATTTGTTTTATTTTCTTAATAAATATAATCGGAAAAGCAAAATTAGATTCTTTTTAATAAAATTATAAGTATTTTAATCAATTTTTTAGATAAAAAGATTAATTTAGTATCCTTTATTCATTTATTAGGTTTTTAGAATTGATTTCTAACTAACCATCATTAAAAGTAAACAATTTTAGAAAAATATTTTGATTTTGGATAACTTAAACACTATTTATTATTATTTTTGTTCTCACAAGTCACTTGCTGTTAAAAAATTATAATTTTCTTGAATTGTTTGCTAATTTTTATATGGGCAAGTAATAAAAACACTAAAAATACTAGGATAAGACTTTAATTTTTTAAATAAGTAATTTTTTTTAATTTATTATTTTTTCAATTTAAACAAAGCATTTTGTTAAGTAACTTAAAATTATTAAGCAGAGACTGACTATTTTCTTGAATATATCTTTTAACTTCTCATGCCCCTTTCCAATTACTATTTTTAGAAAAAATTCTAACATTTTCATTTAGGTCAAGAAAACTTAAAAATTTATTAAAAAAAGTTAATTTTTGCCTTTCTGATCTTATTTCGTAATTTGTTAGAGATACTACGGTAAATTTTAAAAAGTATACCTAATTAATTTATAAGATTTTAAGAATTGTTTAATAATTTTTGTATTATGAAGGATATTTAAAACTAACTCTCTTCTAAAGTGAAACTTTTTTAAAAAATAATTGATTTGGGCTAACCTAAAGTTATCTCTTATTGTTTTTTGTTCCCACGAAATAGATTTGAATATAAAATAATAATTTTAGTGGATTATTTGCCTATTGTGGTTAGTTGTGGTCAGTTGTAGTAACTTGTCTAGATAAAAAGGTATATAAATATTTTTAATAAGACGAAAAATAAAGAATAATTTGATTTTAACCAAAAATTTCTGTACAAAAGGGAAAAAAAAGGTTTTATTCATGTAATTTTTACAATTTTTGTTTTAAACAATTTGTTTTATTTTCTTAATAAATATATCGGAAAAGCAAAATTAGATTCTTTTTAATAAAATTATAAGTATTTTAATCAATTTTTTTAGATAAAAAGATTAATTTAGTATCCTTTATTCATTTATTAGGTTTTTAGAATTGATTTCTAACTAACCATCATTAAAAGTAAACAATTTTAGAAAAATATTTTGATTTTGGATAACTTAAACACTATTTATTATTATTTTTTGTTCTCACAAGTCACTTGCTGTTAAAAAATTATAATTTTCTTGAATTGTTTGCTAATTTTTATATGGGCAAGTAATAAAAACACTAAAAATACTAGGATAAGACTTTAATTTTTTAAATAAGTAATTTTTTTTTAATTTATTATTTTTTTCAATTTAAACAAAGCATTTTATGTTAAGTAACTTAAAATTATTAAGCAGAGACTGACTATTTTCTTGAATATATCTTTTAACTTCTCATGCCCCCTTTCCAATTACTATTTTTAGAAAAAAATTCTAACATTTTCATTTAGGTCAAGAAAACTTAAAAATTTATTAAAAAAAGTTAATTTTTGCCTTTCTGATCTTATTTCGTAATTTGTTAGAGATACTACGGTAAATTTTAAAAAGTATACCTAATTAATTTATAAGATTTTAAGAATTGTTTAATAATTTTTGTATTATGAAGGATATTTAAAACTAACTCTCTTCTAAAGTGAAACTTTTTTAAAAAATAATTGATTTGGGCTAACCTAAAGTTATCTCTTATTAAACACTATTTATTATTATTTTTGTTCTCACAAGTCACTTGCTGTTAAAAATTATAATTTTCTTGAATTGTTTGCTAATTTTTATATGGGCAAGTAATAAAAACACTAAAAATTCTAGGATAAGACTTTAATTTTTAAATAAGTAATTTTTTTTAATTTATTATTTTTTCAATTTAAACAAAGCATTTTGGGTTAAGTAACTAAAATTATTAAGCAGAGACTGACTATTTCCTTGAATATATCTTTTAACTTCTCATTCCCCCTTTCCAATTACTATTTTTAGAAAAAAATTCTAACATTTTTCATTTAGGTCAAGAAAACTTAAAAATTTATTAAAAAAGTTAATTTTGCCTTTCTGATCTTATTTCGTAATTTGTTAGATACTACGGTAAATTTTAAAAAGTATACCTAATTAATTTATAAGATTTTAAGAATTGTTTAATAATTTTGTATTATGAAGGATATTTAAAACTAACTCTCTTCTAAAGTGAAACTTTTTAAAAATAATTGATTTGGGCTAACCTAAAGTCTATCTCTTATTGTTTTTGTTCCCACGAAATATGATTTTGAATATAAAATAATAATTTTAGTGGATTATTTGCCTATTGTGGTTAGTTGTGGTCAGTTGTAGTAACTTGTCTAGATAAAAGGTATATAAATATTTTTAATAAGACGAAAAATAAAGAATAATTTGATTTTAACCAAAAATTTCTGTACAAAAGGGGAAAAAAAGGTTTTATTCATGTAATTTTTGCAATTTTTTTTTGTTTTAAACAATTTGTTTTATTTTCTTAATAAATATAATCGGAAAAGCAAAAATTAGATTCTTTTTAATAAAATTATAAGTATTTTAATCAATTTTTTTAGATAAAAAGATTAATTTAGTATCCTTTATTCATTTATTAGGTTTTTAGAATTGATTTCTAACTAACCATCATTAAAAGTAAACAATTTTAGAAAAATATTTTGATTTTGGATAACTTAAACACTATTTATTATTATTTTTTGTTCTCACAAGTCACTTGCTGTTAAAAAATTATAATTTTCTTGAATTGTTTGCTAATTTTTATATGGGCAAGTAATAAAAACACTAAAATTCTAGGATAAGACTTTAATTTTTTAAATAAGCAATTTTTTTTAATTTATTATTTTTTCAATTTAAACAAAGCATTTTGGTTAAGTAACTTAAAATTATTAAGCAGAGACTGACTATTTCCTTGAATATATCTTTTAACTTCTCATGCCCCTTTCCAATTACTATTTTTAGAAAAAAATTCTAACATTTTTCATTTAGGTCAAGAAAACTTAAAAATTTATTAAAAAAATGTTAATTTTTGCCTTTCTGATCTTATTTCGTAATTTGTTAGAGATACTACGGTAAATTTTAAAAAGTATACCTAATTAATTTATAAGATTTTAAGAATTGTTTAATAATTTTTGTATTATGAAGGATATTTAAAACTAACTCTCTTCTAAAGTGAAACTTTTTTAAAAAATAATTGATTTGGGCTAACCTAAAGCAAAGATTGATACTACTACGAATAGATAGCTCATCTAAATGGAACACATTTAATCGGTGTGGAGATATCAATGCTCTCGGATAAAATATTTTTTTGCGCGGTAACCCTCGCCTTGCGACAAAATTAGACGCGGCGTTGCCAATGAAGTATTTAAGTAGGTACTTTTACATGGTACAAATAGCTAAAGAATATAAAGGTTCCACTTATAACCATTGGCTCGCAGTGTTTAACTGGAAAATTAATTATTAATCCGTTTTGAGGTGTGACAAATATCATAACATTTGGCAAAGTCAAACAAAGCTTAATTTAATCAAGCAATAAACACTGTGGTAAAAATGACCATCACGTCATAAAAACGATAAGGTTGTATTATTAAAATATATAGGTAAAGCGATATAGTCCCAAAAAAATAATTACTTTAAAAATCTGCTGCATTATATTATATTACAGAGTTAAATTGTTATTTATCAAAATAGACTTTTTATTGGTGTTTAAGATTTTTAATTTTTGTTGAAAACTTCTCTTTTATTTTTTTCCAATGTCCATTTACAAAATTTAAATATATAGGTTATATATAAAGTAAAAAAGTTTTAACTTTTAAGCTAGTAGATTGTTCTCTATGTACTTTTTTGGTACTGAGTTTTTTTAATTTTTCTTTTTCGTTTTGAAATCATTTTCTGTAAAATGTGGGTCGCAAATATTATTATTTCCTAAAACTTTACCACTAAGTCCCACAAGCGGAACATTTCCTAAAATACAATATCCAGATATAATACGTCAGTTATAATGAAATTTAAATAGGAACTTTTAATCTTAATTTGTTAATTGCATAAGCCTACTATGTAAAAGTGGTTCTTTAAAAGTATTACAAGCTAATATAGAGAGAGGGCTTATTAAAAAATTCAAATTTGAAGTGATGCAACGGACCTTGGGTGACACTTTTTAACATCATACTTTTTAGGAGTGGAGGGTAACTTGTGAAAGGTAAATGGAAAGATGTGATTTCTTTCCAGATTCGTATGCTCTAAAAAAATCTACTTTAGAAACAACTTATAATTCATTATCAATGTTACTATGGTGAATTTAACAAAATTAAGAGAAGCGTAACAGAAAAAAATAGGAACCATTTAATTTCAATAGGTGTTTAAAATAACGGCCATATTGAAAAAGTTTGATAAATGCTTAGAACAAAATGGCCGTCAATTTGAACACCTATTAAAATTAAAATAATTTTTATTTTTTTCTGTTGCACTTCTCATAATTTTGTTGAATTCATCATAATGACATTGACATTAAATTATGCGTTGATCCTAAATAGTACAGTGGATAGGAAGAAAAAAGTTGTTTGACCTCCGAATTTTTTTGTACAGTTTCAATTTTTATGAAAATTTGGAATTAAGTTGCTTTACTTTTAGAATGTTGTTGCTTAAAATATGTACTAATTTCATTTTGCAACTTTTCGACCCTTATAAATCAACCCTTATTATAGCTTAATTAAAAAAAAAGATTTATCCCCAAAAAATTAATAGCTTGACAGATTTAATAAATAAAAATATTACTGCCTGAAATATTACCAATTTTATTCTTTTGCAAATTTTCAATCCTTAAAAGCCACCTCTAACAATTCTTATAAACCAATATAATAGATATAAATAGGAAAAAAAAGTAGAATTGCATACAAAAATTATACCGGTAAAAGTATAAAGTATACCGGTTTTATAGAATATTATGCTCCGAAGTGGGCTTGCGAATTTTTCGAAAAAAAAGTTGATTGGTTTTTTAAATATAGTTCCTTTAGTTTTAATGATTGAAACTTTTTTAAAATAATTTTTGTAGGGCTTTTAAAGAGCTACAAGGCTATGTAAATTAAATCCTTTTTAATCCTTTAGTTTTAAAATGGGATGAGTTTAAAGGACTAGAATAAGGTGGTGCTCGCTCGTAAATCGAGGCTTTAAACGGCCATATCTGGCCAAATATTCATTGTACAGAAAAATCTATGAAATGAAAAGTCTTTGTTATCAAAAAAGCTATAATTCGTTACATTTTTTTCGTATCCCCAGTATTGTTGGAGTTATTTTGAAGAAAATGGCCATTTTTACGAAATTGTGGAAAATCGTTTTTCACTTTAAGTTCCAATTTTTCTAAAATTAAGTATTTCAATTTGATTAAACCTTTAGGATGTATTAATAATACATATATAAAAAGAATCACAGAAGGGTACAGATCTATTTTAATTAAGAAGGAAATTAGGGGGTTGTTTTTAATGATCTTTTTGTAGAAAAAACTAGGTACCTACCTTATTTTTATCATAACTCGCTTAATTTTCATGATAAAAACTCTTTTTTTGTTTTTAAAAGAAAGGTGTTATTATATACTTTAAAAAAGATTTTATATGTTTTCCTTGAGAAATGCAAACTTTTCTCGCTATTTGACTTTGAAACTTTCAAATTTAACATTTGACGAACAAAAGCTAACTATAAACAAGCCGTAGCTCGGTCTGTATTGGTTGTAGAGAAATTATAAAAAAAAACATTTTTATCCAGTTTTTTTTTATAAGCTACAATTTTGCTCTTTTCAGTTTTTTTGACAAAAGGCATATTTTTAGAGTTATTCGTGAAAAACCCATTAAAAACGTTGATTTTTTCGTCGAAAAACTTTTACTTTCAATCGCGAATAACTCGAAAAATATTAGTTTTACGAAAAAAATTTATGAAACACTTTTTACTTAAAATTACTTTCTTTATCGATTTCTGTAGTTAAAATTTAATACAAAATTTACACCCTCAAGATGGGGTGGCAACCACCCCCAGGATAAAAGCACACCTCGGCGTGATATAAACTTTGATCCTTGGGCTATTCCCTACCTTCTGTGAAATTTTCAGAAAAATCCATGTAGTACAAAAAAATTCCTAGTCAAATTGCCTCATTGCCTGTACTAAAAGTAGATTTTTTGGGGATTATGAATCTGGAAAGAACTACACTTTTCCATTTACCATTTAAAAGTTACCACCCACCCCCAAAAACTGAAAAGAGTTACAAAGTTACGTACGCTGGTAAAAAGGGTCCCTCAACCAAGCCGTTTTTCGTATATTGGATTTTAACACTTTAAAAGGACCACCCTGTATATTAGTATTGTTCTGGGTAGCAGAAAAATATTTTGACATTCACTTACAAATAGGGCCGTTTAACTCGCTTATTTTATATAGAAAATCCTGTTTTTAAGTAGCTAATTAAATTCCAAATTTAATTGTCTATCAATCTGTATTTGGGTTTCCTGTACCTAATGTAAATCACTTTTTTGATGCTATATAGACTTTTTATTGGTTTGACCTAAGAATTTTCAAATACAAAGGATGGCCGGCTCAGGGATAAAAATTCTGCCGGTTTGTGACGTCACCAAATGTTCGGCGCCAAGCCATCCAAGCTCACTGCGATTGCACAAAAATTTTTTTGAGGGACTTCTGGTAACGTAACGTAACGTAACAAGCATTGGTTAGTTGGCAGAAAAAATGCAACCTATCTGGACATCCTCTGTGGTTAACAATTCTTGGGTTTGACCATAAATAACCAAAATTCCAATGTTTTAGGTCGCTATAGAGTGATAAAGCCTGCTGTTGCCATAACTCCACGAGTGCTCCTAAATTTAAAAACAATTAACTCTACGCATTTAAAAAAATTGGCAAATTTTGTGCATCTTTTAATAATGTTATTCGTTGATAAACCTACCGCCCTATATAAACACTACAATTACTTTTTCTTAAAATACAATAATAAGTTTGCTTTTAATATTCAATTTTTTTTCCAACAATTAAAAATAATATGTTTGACTTATCTAAACAGGGAAAACTACATTCTTTGCTAATAAAAGTTTTTTTATATAAAAAATGAAAAAATCTAAAATTTTATTTATTCATGGTCAAACCAATAAAAAGTCTGGGTACCAGGAAAACTGGTAGATTGGGAACCCATCTACTGATTGATAGACAATTAAATTATAAATTTAATTAGCTAGTTCAACACAGGGTGTTGCATATAACCCTTAAGTACCTTAAGGGTGAAAGGGTGTTATACCCACTCACTTTAAACCTACCTACCTACCTTGAGGGTCGTCCCACAGACTACTAGCATTTTTAAAATGAAAATATTTTTGATATTTATTTTACCAAAACCTTTTTTTCCCTTTCCTTTTTATTTTGTTTAGGGCATTTTTCTTATCTTAAGATATGTACTAAATATATATCACTAATTTTTATTAACTATTTTTTAACTTTTTCAAAAAAACAAAGTTTTTGCGTAGTCCCGTAGACGCCAATCAGTGCTTATTTCTAAAATTGGAGGTCAGCACTTAAGGGTTAAAATATGCGATTTAAATGACCTTATTTGTAAGTAAACTTATAACTTTTGTATAAAAAACGTTTACGCAAAAATATGTTTTAATAAAAAGTCAAAGGGCGTTTTTAGAACAAGTTAAAGTGGCTGGTCTAAAACTCTACAACAAAAAACGTCCATTAAACGTTTTTTAGATCCGTACCAAAATGTTTATAAAATGATTTTAAAAGAGACGTTTTTAAAAGATTTTTATTGATATTTTAAAAATCTTCGTAAAATACGTTTACAAAACGTTTTTTCAAAGTCCGCAAAAATAAGTTTTTGTTCCTTCGAGTTTTTAAAAACCTACCACAAAAAACGTTCATTAAATGTTTTTTTTTTTTGTTCGCTATGGAATATTTTTAAAAAGTTTTCAATAATTTGTTTTAAACGCTTTTTGCTTGTTAATTTTAAAATGTGCTCTTTATGATTTTGCATTTATTTAAAAAGCAAAAAAGTGCATAGCTTAGACCGACGCGTGTACGGTGGGCTACCCTGTACAGGAAAACCATAATATTTGGAAGTGTTAATTAACATGAGATTTCCAATGGCCAGCTTGGCGATGCACCACCCGGCCACCCGGTAGAAGAAATAAATATTTGATATTGAAATATTAATTTTTATTTTTAAACTAAGCTTAAAAGCATTTATAATCATCCATTGTTCTAAAATGGCTTGATTTTTATAGGGAAATCTGAATAATCGAACATTGTCCGTTCTTCTACTTCGTCTACAATCATAATATTGGCATAAATTGCCAGCATTCGAAGCCATATTATTAAACAGTATTAAGTCCGTCGATTCCCGCGCAGGTGTACATCGATACTGCGAGAGTGCGCGACGGCGGTCACAAAACAAAATATATTATAATATTATTAAACTCATAGTCGACGGAGCTAGCCTAGCAGCCAGCTTCCAACGGCAAACAATTTGGCAACGCGGTCAGTCGCCCGGTCGCGTGCTGGCTCGATGGAAGCAGGCCCGAAAAGTCTGCTTCCATAGGAGATTCAAAATTTTAACGCTGGATGGTTTTTCTATAGTGGAGCTATAATATTCTTTGCCCAAAGTCTATCTCTTATTGTTTTTTGTTCCCACGAAATAGATTTGAATATAAAATAATAATTTTAGTGGATTATTTGCCTATTGTGGTTAGTTGTGGCCAGTTGTAGTAACTTGTCTAGATAAAAAGGTATATAAATATTTTTAATAAGACGAAAAATAAAGAATAATTTGATTTTAACCAAAAATTTCTGTACAAAAGGGGAAAAAAGGTTTTATTCATGTAATTTTTGCAATTTTTTTTTTTAATTTTAAACAATTTGTTTTATTTTCTTAATAAATATAATCGGAAAAGCAAAAATTAGATTACTTTTTAATAAAATTATAGTATTTTAATCAATTTTTTTAGATAAAAAGATTAATTTAGTATCCTTTATTCATTTATTAGGTTTTTAGAATTGATTTCTAACTAACCATCATTAAAAGTAAACAATTTTAGAAAAATATTTTGATTTTGGATAACTTAAACACTATTTATTATTATTTTTTGTTCTCACAAGTCACTTGCTGTTAAAAAATTATAATTTTCTTGAATTGTTTGCTAATTTTTATATGGGCAAGTAATAAAAACACTAAAAATTCTAGGATAAGACTTTAATTTTTTAAATAAGTAATTTTTTTTAATTTATTATTTTTTCAATTTAAACAAAGCATTTTATGTTAAGTAACTTAAAATTATTAAGCAGAGACTGACTATTTCCTTGAATATATCTTTTAACTTCTCATTCCCCCTTTCCAATTACTATTTTTAGAAAAAAATTCTAACATTTTTCATTTAGGTCAAGAAAACTTAAAAATTTATTAAAAAAAGTTAATTTTTGCCTTTCTGATCTTATTTCGTAATTTGTTAGAGATACTACGGTAAATTTTAAAAAGTATACCTAATTAATTTATAAGATTTTAAGAATTGTTTAATAATTTTTGTATTATGAAGGATATTTAAAACTAACTCTCTTCTAAAGTGAAACTTTTTTAAAAAATAATTGATTTGGGCTAACCTAAAGTCTATCTCTTATTGTTTTTTGTTCCCACGAAATAGATTTGAATATAAAATAATAATTTTAGTGGATTATTTGCCTATTGTGGTTAGTTGTGGTCAGTTGTAGTAACTTGTCTAGATAAAAAGGTATATAAATATTTTTAATAAGACGAAAAATAAAGAATAATTTGATTTTAACCAAAAATTTCTGTACAAAAGGGAAAAAAAAGGTTTTATTCATGTAATTTTTGCAATTTTTTTTGTTTTAAACAATTTGTTTTATTTTCTTAATAAAATAATCGGAAAAGCAAAAATTAGATCTTTTTAATAAAATTATAAGTATTTAATCAATTTTTTTAGATAAAAAGATTAATT
This sequence comes from Listronotus oregonensis, assembly GCA_019359885.1. Lineage (NCBI taxonomy): Eukaryota > Metazoa > Arthropoda > Insecta > Coleoptera > Curculionidae > Listronotus > Listronotus oregonensis. The sequence goes on from JAHBCN010005300.1 coordinate 18,055, forward strand.
TAGTATCCTTTATTCATTTATTAGGTTTTAGAATTGATTTCTAACTAACCATCATTAAAAGTAAACAATTTTAGAAAAATATTTTGATTTTGGATAACTTAAACACTATTTATTATTATTTTTGTTCTCATAAGTCACTTGCTGTTAAAAAATTATAATTTTCTTGAATTGTTTGCTAATTTTTATATGGACAAGTAATAAAAACACTAAAAATTCTAGGATAAGACTTTAATTTTTTAAATAAGTAATTTTTTTTTAATTTATTATTTTTTCAATTTAAACAAAGCATTTTGGGTTAAGTAACTTAAAATTATTAAGCAGAGACTGACTATTTCTTGAATATATCTTTTAACTTCTCATGCCCCTTTCCAATTACTATTTTTAGAAAAAAATTCTAACATTTTTCATTTAGGTCAAGAAAACTTAAAAATTTATTAAAAAAAGTTAATTTTTGCCTTTCTGATCTTATTTCGTAATTTGTTAGAGATACTACGGTAAATTTTAAAAAGTATACCTAATTAATTTATAAGATTTTAAGAATTGTTTAATAATTTTTGTATTATGAAGGATATTTAAAACTAACTCTCTTCTAAAGTGAAACTTTTTAAAAAATAATTGATTTGGGCTAACCTAAAGGCTATCTCTTATTGTTTCTTGTTCCCACGAAATAGATTTTGAATATAAAATAATAATTTTAGTGGATTATTTGCCTATTGTGGTTAGTTGTGGTAAACAAAGCATTTTGGGTTAAGTAACTTAAAATTATTAAGCAGAGACTGACTATTTCCTTGAATATATCTTTTAACTTCTCATGACCCCTTTCCAATTACTATTTTTAGAAAAAATTCTAACATTTTTCATTTAGGTCAAGAAAACTTAAAAATTTATTAAAAAAAAAGTTAATTTTTGCCTTTCTGATCTTATTTCGTAATTTGTTAGAGATACTACGGTAAATTTTAAAAAGTATACCTAATTAATTTATAAGATTTTAAGAATTGTTTAATAATTTAAAACAAACTCTTTCTAAAGCGAAACTTTTTTAAAAAATAATTGATTTGGGCTAACTTAAAGTCTATCTTTTATTTTTTTGTTCCAGAAATAGATTTGAATATAAAATAATAATTTTAGTGGATTATTTGCCTATTTGCTTAGTTTGGTCAGTTGTTGTAACTTGTCTAGATAAAAAGGTTTATAAATATTTTTAATAAGACGAAAAATAAATAATTTGATTTTAAAGAAGGTTTTATTCATTAATTTTTGCATTTTTTTTGTTTTAAACAATTTGTTTTATTTTCTTAATAAATATAATCGGAAAACAAAAATTAGATTCTTTTAATAAAATTTAAGTATTTTAATCAATTTTTTAGATAAAAAGATTAATTTAGTATCCTTTATTCATTTATTAGGTTTTAGAATTGATTTCTAACTAACCATATTAAAAGTAAATAATTTTAGAAAAGTATTTTAATTTTGGATAACTTAAACACTATTTATTATTATTTTTTGTTCTCACAAGTCACTTGCTGTTAAAAAATTATAATTTTCTTGAATTGTTTGCTAATTTTATATGGGCAAGTAATAAAAACACTAAAAATTCTAGGATAAGACTTTAATTTTTTAAATAAGTATTTTTTTTTATTATTATTTTTTCAATTTAAACAAAGCATTTTATGTTAAGTAACTTAAAATTATTAAGCAGACTGACTATTTCCTTGAGTATATCTTTTAACTTCTTATTCCCCCTTTCCAATTACTATTTTTAGAAAAAAATTCTAACATTTTCATTTAGGTCAAAAAACTTAAAAATTTATTTAAAAAAAGTTAATTTTTGCCTTTCTGATCTTATTTCGTAATTTGTTAGAGATACTACGGTAAATTTTAAAAAGTATACCTAATTAATTTATAAGATTTTAAGAATTGTTTAATAATTTTTGTATTATGAAGGATATTTAAAACTAATCTCTTCTAAAGTAAAACTTTTTTAAAAAATAATTGATTTGGGCTAACCTAAAGTCTATCTCTTATTGTTTTTTGTTCCCACGAAATAGATTTGAATATAAAATAATAATTTTAGTGGATTATTTGCCTATTGTGGTTAGTTGTGGTCAGTTGTAGTAACTTGTCTAGATATAAAGGTATATAAATATTTTTAATAAGACGAAAAATAAAGAATAATTTGATTTTAACCAAAAATTTCTGTACAAAAGGGAAAAAAAGGTTTTTTTCATGTAATTTTTGCAATTTTTTTTTTGTTTTAAACAATTTGTTTTATTTCCTTAATAAATATAATCGGAAAAGCAAAAATTAGATTCTTTTTAATAAAATTATATATAAGTATTTTAAATTTTTTTAGATAAAAAGATTAATTTAGTATCCTTTATTCATTTATTAGGTTTTTACAATTGATTTCTAACTAACCATCATTAAAAATAAACAATTTTAGAAAAATATTTTGATTTTGGACAACGTAAACACTATTTATTATTATTTTTTGTTCTCACAAGTCACTTGCTGTTAAAAAATTATAATTTTCTTGAATTGTTTGCTAATTTTTATATGGGCAAGTAATAAAAACACTAAAAATTCTAGGATAAGACTTTAATTTTTAAATAAGTATTTTTTTTTTTTTTTATTATTTTTTTCAATTTAAACAAAGCATTTTGGGTTAAGTAACTTAAAATTATTAAGCGGAGACTGACTATTTCCTTGAATATATCTTATAACTTCTCATGCCCCCTTTCCAATTACTATTTTAAGAAAAAAATTCTAACATTTTTCATTTAGGTCAAGAAAACTTAAAAATTTATTCAAAAAAAGTTAATTTTTGCCTTTCTGATCTTATTTCGTAATTTGTTAGAGATACTACGGTAAATTTTAAAAAGTATACCTAATTAATTTATAAGATTTTAAGAATTGTTTAATAATTTTTGTATTATGAAGGATATTTAAAACTAACTCTCTTCTAAAGTGAAACTTTTTTAAAAATAATTGATTTGGGCTAACCTAAAGTCTATCTCTTATTGTTTTTTGTTCCCACGAAATAGATTTGAATATAAAATAATAATTTTAGTGGATTATTTGCCTATTGTGGTTAGTTGTGGTCAGTTGTAGTAACTTGTCTAGATAAAAGGTATATAAATATTTTTAATAAGACGAAAAATAAAGAATAATTTGATTTTAACCAAAAATTTCTGTACAAAGGGGAAAAAAGGTTTTATTCATGTAATTTTTGCAATTTTTTTGTTTTAAACAATTTGTTTTATTTTCTTAATAAATATAATGGAAAAGCAAAATTAGATTCTTTTAATAAAATTATAAGTATTTTAATCAATTTTTTAGATAAAAAGATTAATTTAGTATCCTTTATTCTGTCTACCTGGTGGAATAACAACTACTGGAGTAAGAAAAACCCAACTGTTACCAGAAAAGGTGATTTGAATTTGATAACTAAACCACAAATGATTATGAATATGTTGTACCAGCACGGCAGCCAGACTCCAAAAAATCCTGTCAAAAGATCCGGTCAATCCTGTTGGCACTCTAAAAAACCAGATGGAACCTACTCTGAAACTGGCAGGAAACTTTGGAGATTTTGCTCCAAACACATCTACCAGGATCAAGAGAAACTCAACTTAATGAGACCTACCCAGACGTCAATGTTCCGAATATTCGGCCCACAAGAAGCGACTGGGAAGTAGCAAAGGAAGTCATAACCTACGAAAAAATCGAGTGGGCAATTGAATCATTTGAAGCCTACAAAGCACCTGGACCTGATGGGATAATCCCAGCACTACTACAGCAGGGAAAGCAAACCCTAGTTCCACTGCTTTGCAAACTCTTCCGTGCAAGCCTAGCTACGAGCTATTTGCCAAATGCATGGAAGCAGACTAAAATGGTCTTCATTCCAAAGCCGGGTAAGGACTGCTCCCAGGCAAAGAGACTTAGACCAATAACATTGTCGTCTTTTATGATAAAAACAATGGTAAAACTGATCGACAGGTATGTCAGGGAAAACTCTCTTACAGAGGGCCACTCCACAAAAACCAACATGCCTATCAATCAGGAAAATCATGCGAGTCTGCTCATCATCAACTGGTGACCAGATTAGAACTCGCACTGGACAACAAGGAAATCGCGCTTGCTGCATTTCTTGACATTGAGGGAGCTTTTGATCGAACCTCCTTCAACTCAATGGCCGCGGCTCTTGCCAGACATAATGTTAACGACACCATTTGTAGGTGGATAAACAACATGTTACTTGGCAGACGAGCGCAAGCAACGTTATTCAGCGAAACAATGGAGGTGTCAGTGGTCAAAGGATGCCCACAGGGAGGGGTTCTATCCCCACTACTGTGGGATATGGTTTTGACGAACTCCTGGTGGAACTGAATAATAATGGCTTTTATACCCAGGGGTATGCGGATGACATCACTATACTTGTCGTGGGGAAGCATAACAAAACAACCTCGAAGCTTATGCAAAGGGCACTGAGAATTGTGGAGGGATGGTGCAACAAGGAAAACCTTACTGTTAATCCTGGCAAAACTGCGCTAATACCCTTCACTAGACGAAGGAAGCTGGATGATTTAATATCTCCTCACTTCTTCGGTACCACACTCGGCTATGTCCAGGAGGTAAAGTATCTTGGATTAACTCTGGACTCTAAGCTAACCTGGAATCCACATATGCAGAATGTGATTAATAAGGGCAAAATGGCTCTAAAGGCTACCAAAAGAGCTGTGGGGAAGAATTGGGGATTTCAGCCACGCATAGTGCACTGGTTGTACACGGCTGTGGTAAGACCCATGATAACCTACGGTTCAACTATCTGGTGGCCAAAATAGAACAGAGAAAAGCAGAGCTGGAGTTATCCAAACTCCAGCGACTAGCATGTCTCTGTATAACGGGAGCTATTAGAAGCACTCCAACTGCAGCCATGGAAACCCTACTAAGCCTCCCCCCTCTTGGTATAATTATTAAGGCGGAGGCGAGGATTGGGGCATACAGGCTGAAATGCAACGGCAACTGGTGCTCTGGGCCTGCCCTAGGACACGCCAGAATAACGAGCAGTATCACAAACTCAATATTTGAGATGAGCAGTGATACAATGCCAAAACGGATAAATACACACAGACCATACAAAACCCAGCTTACCTGGGGCGGTAGTGAGCGATCTCCTGGTCAGTCTCGAAATTTGGTTTGGTATACCGATGGATCCAAGACTGACAATGGAGCCGGCGCAGGAATACATGGTATGACCCCTAGGTTTAATGCTTATGCTTCCCTGGGGAAATATGCCACTGTTTTCCAGGCGGAAATATATGCCATTGAACTTTGTCTGCGAGAGAACTTGAGGAGGAGATATAAGGGCATGGACATTACTATCTTCTCTGATAGTCAAGCGGCCATAAAAGCTTTGGCATCTCAACAAGTCAACTCAAGGTTGGTTTGGAACTGTCTGCAATGCCTCCTAAACCTGGCTAACCACAACAAAGTTACACTTTCCTGGGTGCCAGGACACAGGGGAATACAGGGCAATGAAAATGCAGACTCCCTGGCCAGGCGAGGCTCCGCAGCAATGTTTGTGGGTCCTGAACCTGTTTTTGGAATACCAAAAGCCTCGGTTCGTGGCTACATGACTCGGTGGATTCAAACACAACATCAGTCATACTGGAACCACATTCCAAGGCAAAATCACACTAAATCAATGTTGGAATCACCATCGAAAGCATTGACAAATGAACTACTAAAACTAAATAGGAATCAGATTAAAATAGTGACAGGATTAATAACCGGACACTGCACCCTAAGAAAACATTTGCACACTATGGGCATCTATAGAGAAGAACCCATTTGCAGACTATGTGACGAAGAGGAAGAGACAGCCTCTCACATTATATATGAGTGCCCTGCACTTACATACTGGAGAACAAATCAAAACCTCATGGTGGACACTAACCACCAGGAGGATGGAGATCAGAAAAGAACAGTAAAAGGGCTACTACACCTGTCTAAGGTGTCGAACCTTTTTAACTGAAACAAATACACAAGAGATACAACAAGCCCTGTAGGCTGCAGTGTCGAGGCGGACAAAACCTCAACTTGTGTATTTAGATAATCAATCAATCAATATTTATTCATTTATTAGGTTTTTAGAATTGATTTCTAATTAACCATCATTAAAAGTAAACAATTTTAGAAAAATATTTTGATTTTGGATAACTTAAACACTATTTATTATTATTTTTGTTCTCACAAGTCACTTGCTGTTAAAAAATTATAATTTTCTTGAATTGTTTGCTAATTTTTATATGGACAAGTAATAAAAACACTAAAAATTCTAGGATAAGACTTTAATTTTTTAAATAAGTAATTTTTTTTAATTTATTATTTTTTCAATTTAAACAAAGCATTTTGGGTTAAGTAACTTAAAATTATTAAGCAGAGACTGACTATTTCCTTGAATATATCTTTAACTTCTCATGCACCCTTTCCAATTACTATTTTTAGAAAAAATTCTAACATTTTTCATTTAGGTCAAGAAAACTTAAAAATTTATTAAAAAAGTTAATTTTTGCCTTTCTGATCTTATTTCGTAATTTGTTAGAGATACTACGGTAAATTTTAAAAAGTATCCCTAATTAATTTATAAGATTTTAAGAATTGTTTAATAATTTTTGTATTATGAAGGATATTTAAAACTAACTCTCTTCTAAAGTTAAACTTTTTTAAAAAATAATTGATTTGGGCTAACCTAAAGTCTATCTCTTATTGTTTTTTGTTCCCACGAAATAGATTTGAATATAAAATAATAATTTTAGTGATTATTTGCCTATTGTGGTTAGTTGTGGTCAGTTGTAGTAACTTGTCTAGATAAAAAGGTATATAAATATTTTTAATAAGACGAAAAATAAAGAATAATTTGATTTTAACCAAAAATTTCAGTACAAAAGGGAAAAAAGGTTTTATTCATGTAATTTTTGCATTTTTTTTTGTTTGAAATAATTTGTTTTATTTTCTTAATAAATATAATCGGAGGAGCAAATATTAGATTCTTTTTAATAAAATTATAAGTATTTAATCAATTTTTTAGATAAAAAGATTAATTTAGTATCCTTTATTCATTTATTAGGTTTTTAGAATTGATTTCTAACTAACCATCATTAAAAGTAAACAATTTTAGAAAAATATTTTGATTTTGGATAACTTAAACACTATTTATTATTATTTTTTGTTCGCACAAGTCACTTGCTGTTAAAAAATTATAATTTTTTTGAATTGTTTGCTAATTTTTATATGGACAAGTAATAAAAACACTAAAAATTATAGGATAAGACTTTAATTTTTTAAATATGTTTTTTTTTTTTAATTTATTATTTTTTTCAATTTAAACAAAGCATTTTGGGTTAAGTAACTTAAAACTATTAAGCAGAGACTGACTATTTCCTTTAATATATCTTTTAACTTCTCATGCCCCCTTTCCAATTACTATTTTTAGAAAAAAATTCTAACATTTTTCATTTAGGTCAAGAAAACTTAAAAATTTATTAAAAAAAAGTTAATTTTTGCCTTTCTGATCTTATTTCGTAATTTGTTAGAGATACTACGGTAAATTTTAAAAGTATACATTATTAATTTATAAGATTTTAAGAATTGTTTAATAATTTTTGTATTATGTAGGATATTTAAAACTAACTCTCTTCTAAAGTGAAACTTTTTAAAAAATAATTGATTTGGGCTAACCTAAAGTCTATCTCTTATTGTTTTTTGTTCCTCGAATAGATTTGAATATAAAATAATAATTTTAGTGGATTATTTGCCTATTGAGGTTAGTTGTGGTCAGTTGTAGTAACTTGTCTAGATAAAAGGTATATAAATATTTTTAATAAGACGAAAAATAGAAAATAATTTGATTTTAACCAAAAATTTCTGTACAAAAGGGAAAAAAAAGGTTTTATTCATGTAATTGTTGCATTTTTTTTTTTAAACAATTTGTTTTATTTTCTTAATAAATATTATCGGAAAAGCAAAAATTAGTTTCTTTTAATAAAATTATGAGTATTTTAATCAATTTTTTAGATAAAAAGATTAATTTAGTATCCTTTATTCATTTATTAGGTTTTTAGAATTGATTTCTAACTAACCATCATTAAAAGTAAACAATTTTAGAAAAATATTTTGATTTTGGATAACTTAAACACTATTTATTATTATTTTTTGTTCTCACAAGTCACTTGCTGTTAAAAAATTATAATTTTCTTGAATTGTTTGCTAATTTTTATATGGGCAAGTAATAAAAACACTAAAAATTCTAGGATAAGACTTTAATTTTTTAAATAAGTAATTTTTTTTTTAATTTATCATTTTTTCAATTTAAACAAAGCATTTTATGTTAAGTAACTTAAAATTATTAAGCAGAGACTGACTATTTCCTTGAATATATCTTTTAACTTTTTATTCCCCCTTTCCAATTACTATTTTTAGATAAAATTCTAACATTTTTCATTTAGGTCAAGAAAACTTAAAAATTTATTAAAAAAAAGTTAATTTTTGCCTTTCTGATCTTATTTCGTAATTTGTTAGAGATACTACAGTAAATTTTAAAAAGTATACCTAATTAATTTATAAGATTTTAAGAATTGTTTAATAATTTTTGTATTATGAAGGATATTTAAAACTAACTCTTCTAAAGTGAAACTTTTTTAAAAAATAATTGATTTGGGCTAACCTAAAGTCTATCTCTTATTGTTTTTTGTTCCCACGAAATAGATTTGAATATAAAATAATAATTTAGTGGATTATTTGCCTATTGTGGTTAGTTGTGGTCAGTTGTAGTAACTTGTCTAGATAAAAAGGTATATAAATATTTTTAATAAGACGAAAAATAAAGAATAATTTGATTTTAACCAAAAATTTCTGTACAAAAGGGGAAAAAAAGGTTTTATTTATGCAATTTTTGCAATTTTTTTGTTTTAAACAATTTGTTTTATTTTCTTAATAAATATAATCGGAAAAGCAAAAATTAGATTCTTTTAATAAAATTATAAGTATTTCAATCAATTTTTTAGATAAAAAGATTAATTTAGTATCCTTTATTCATTTATTAGGTTTTAGAATTGATTTCTAACTAACCATCATTAAAAGTAAACAATTTTAGAAAAATATTTTGATTTTGAATAACTTAAACACTATTTATTATTATTTTTGTTCTACAAGTCACTTGCTGTTAAAAAATTATAATTTTCTTGTATTGTTTGCTAATTTTTATATGGGCAAGTAATAAAAACACTAAAAATTCTAGGATAAGACTTTAATTTTTTAAATAAGTAATTTTTTTTTTTTTAATTTATTATTTTTTTCAATTTAAACAAAGCATTTTGAGTTAAGTAACTTAAAATTTTTAAGCAGAGACTGACTATTTCCTTGAATATATCTTTTAACTTCTCATGCCCCCTTTCCAATTACTATTTTTAGAAAAAAATTCTATCATTTTTCATTTAGGTCAAGAAAACTTAAAATTTATTAAAAAAAGTTAATTTTTGCCTTTCTGATCTTATTTCGTAATTTGTTAGAGATACTACGGTAAATTTTAAAAAGTTTACCTAATTAATTTATAAGATTTTAAGAATTGTTTAATAATTTTTGTATTATGAAGGATATTTAAAACTAACTCTCTTCCAAAGTGAATCTTTTTTAAAAAATAATTGATTTAGGCTAACCTAAAGTCTATCTCTTATTGTCTTTTGTTCCTACGAAATAGATTTGAATATAAAATAATAATTTTGGTGGATTATTTGCCTATTGTGGTTAGTTGTGGTCAGTTGTAGTAACTTGTCTAGATAAAAAGATATATAAATATTTTTAATAAGACGAAAAATAAAGAATAATTTGATTTTAATCAAAAATTTTTGTACAAAAGGGGAAAAAAAAGGTTTTGTTCATGTAATTTTTCTTTGTTTTAAACAATTTGTTTTATTTTCTTAATAAATATAATCGGAAAAGCAAAAATTAGATTCTTTTTAATAAAATTATAAGTATTTCAATCAATTTTTTTAGATAAAAAGATTAATTTAGTATCCTTTATTCATTTATTTGGTTTGTAGAATTGATTTCTAACTAACCATCATTAAAAGTAAACAATTTTAGAAAAATATTTTGATTTTGGATAACTTAAACACTATTTATTATTATTTTTGTTCTCACATGTCACTTGCTTTTAAAAAATTATAATTTTCTTGAATTGTTTGCTAATTTTTATATGGACAAGTACTAAAAACACTAAAAATTCTAGGATAAGACTTTAATTTTTTAAATAAGTTATTTTTTTTAATTTATTATTCTTTTCAATTTAAACAAAGCATTATGGGTTAAGTAACTTAAAATTATAAGCAGAGACTGACGATTTCCTTGAATATATCTTTTAACTTCTCATGCACCCTTTCCAATTACTATTTTTAGAAAAAATTCTAACATTTTTCATTTAGGTCAAGAAAACTTAAAAATTTATTAAAAAAAGTTAATTTTTGCCTTTCTGATCTTATTTCGTAATTTGTTAGAGATACTACGGTAAATTTTAAAAAGTATACCTAATTAATTTATAAGATTTTAAGAATTGTTTAATAATTTTTGTATTACGAAGGATATTTAAAACTAACTCTCTTCTAAAGTGAAACTTTTTTAAAAAATAATTGATTTGGGCTAACCTAAAGTCCATCTCTTATTGTTTTTTGTTCCCACGAAATAGATTTGAATATAAAATAATAATTTTAGTGGATTATTTGCCTATTGTGGTTAGTTGTGGTCAGTTGTAGTAACTTGTCTAGATAAAAAGGTATATAAATATTTTTAATAAGACGAAAAATAAAGAATAATTTGATTTTAACCAAAAATTTCTGTACAAAAGGGGAAAAAAGGTTTTATTCATGTAATTTTTTCAATTTTTTTGTTTTAAACAATTTATTTTATTTTCTTAATAAATATAATCGGAGAAGCAAAAATTAGATTCTTTTTAATAAAATTATAAGTATTTTAATCATTTTTTTAGATAAAAGATTAGTTTAGTATCCTTTATTCATTTATTAGGTTTTTAGAATTGATTTCTAACTAACCATCATTAAAAGTAAACAATTTTAGAAAAATATTTTGATTTTGGATAACTCAAACACTATTTATTATTATTTTTGTTCTCACAAGTCACTTGCTGTTAAAAAATTATAATTTTCTTGAATTGTTTGCTAATTTTTATATGGACAAGTAATAAAAACACTAAAAATTCTAGGATAAGACTTTAATTTTTTAAATAAGTATTTTTTTTTTTTAATTTATTATTTTTTTCAATTTAAACAAATCATTTTGGGTTAAGTAACTTAAAATTATTAAGCAGAGACTGACTATTTCCTTGAATATATCTTTTAACTTCTCATGCCCCCTTTCCAATTACTATTTTTAGAAAAAAATTCTAACATTTTTCATTTAGGTCAAGAAAACTTAAAAATTTATTAAAAAAGTTAATTTTTGCCTTTCTGATCTTATTTCGTGATTTGTTAGAGATACTACGGTAAATTTTAAAAAGTATACCTAATTAATTTATAAGATTTTAAGAATTGTTTAATAATTTTTGTATTATGAAGGATATTTAAAACTAACTCTCTTCTAAAGTGAAACTTTTTAAAAAATAATTGATTTGGGCTAACCTAAAGTCTATCTCTTATTGTTTTTTGTTCCCAGAAATAGATTTGAATATAAAATAATAATTTTAGTGGATTATTTGCCTATTGTGTTAGTTGTGGTCAGTTGTTGTAACTTGTCTAGATAAAAAGGTATATAAATATTTTTAATAAGACGAAAAATAAAGAATAATTTGATTTTAACCAAAAATTTCTGTACAAAAGGGAAAAAAGGGTTTTTTTCATGTAAATTTTGCAATTTTTTTGTTTTAAACAATTTGTTTTATTTTCTTAATAAATATAATCGGAAGAGCAAAAATTAGATTCTTTTTAATAAAATTATAAGTATTTTAATCAATTTTTTAGATAAAAAGATTAATTTAGTATCCTTTATTCATTTATTAGGTTTTTAGAATTGATTTCTAACTAACCATCATTAAAAGTAAACAATTTTAGAAAAATATTTTGATTTTGGATAACTTAAACACTATTTATTATTATTTTTTGTTCTCACAAGTCACTTGCTGTTAAAAAAAATTATAATTTTCTTGAATTGTTTGCTAATTTTTATATGGACAAGTAATAAAAACACTAAAAATTCTAGGATAAGACTTTAATTTTTAAATAAGTTATTTTTTTAATTTATTATTCTTTTCAATTTAAACAAAGCATTTTGGGTTAAGTAACTTAAAATTATAAAGCAGAGACTGACTATTTCCTTGAATATATCTTTTAACTTCTCATGCCCCCTTTCCAATTACTATTTTTATAAAAAAATTCTAACATTTTCATTTAGGTCAAGAAAACTTAAAATTTATTTAAAAAAGTTAATTTTTGCCTTTCTGATCTTATTTCGTAATTTTGTTAGAGATACTACGGTAAATTTTAAAAAGTATACCTAATTAATTTATAAGATTTTAAGAATTGTTTAATAATTTTTGTATTACGAAGGATATTTAAAACTAACTCTCTTCTAAAGTGAAATTTTTTAAAAAAATAATTGATTTGGGCTAACCTAAAGTCTATCTCTTATTGTTTTTATTCCACGAAATAGATTTGAATATAAAATAATAATTTTAGTGGATTATTTGCCTATTGTGGTTAGTTGTGGTCAGTTGAAGTAACTTGTCTAGATAAAAAGGTATATAAATATTTTTATTAAGACGAAAAATAAAGAATAATTTGATTTTACCAAAAATTTCTGTACAATAGGGGAAAAAAAAGGTTTTATTCTTGTAATTTTTGCAATTTTTTTTTGTTTTAAACAATTTGTTTTATTTTCTTAATAAATATAATTGGAAAAGCAAAAATTAGATTCTTTTTAATAAAATTATAAGTATTTTAATCAATTTTTTTAGATAAAAAGATTAATTTAGTATCCTTTATTCTAGTCTACCTGGTGGAATAACGAACTACTGGAGCTAAGGAAAAAAACCCGCAGACTGTTCAACAGAGCGAAGAAAACGGGTGATTGGGATGAACATCAATCTGCACTCACCGAATACAATAAACGGGTCCGTAAGGCCAAACTGGATTCATAGAGGAAATACTGCCAGGATGTTGAAAATACCAGCACGGCAGCCAGACTCCAAAATCCTGTCAAAAGATCCGGTCAATCCTGTTGGCACTCTAAAAAAACCAGATGGAACCTACTCTGAAACTGGCAGGAAACTTTGGAGATTTTGCTCCAAACACATCTACCAGGATCAAGAGAATCTCAACTTAATGAGACCTACCCAGACGTCAATGTTCCGAATATTCGGCCCACAAGAAGCGACTGGGAAGTAGCAAAGAAGTCATAACCTACGAAAAAATCGAGTGGGCAATTGAATCATTTGAAGCCTACAAAGCACCTGACCTGATGGGATAATCCCAGCACTACTACAGCAGGGAAAGCAAACCCTAGTTCCACTGCTTTGCAAACTCTTCCGTGCAAGCCTAGCTACGAGCTATATGCCAAATGCATGGAAGCAGACTAAAATGGTCTTCATTCCAAAGCCGGGTAAGGACTGCTCCCAGGCAAAGAGACTTAGACCAATAACATTGTCGTCTTTTATGATAAAAACAATGGTAAAACTGATCGACAGGTATGTCAGGGAAAACTCTCACAGAGGGGCCACTCCACAAAAACCAACATCCTATCAATCAGGAAAATCATGCGAGTCTGCTCATCATCAACTGGTGACCAGATTAGAACTCCACTGGACAACAAGGAAATCGCGCTTGCTGCATTTCTTGACATTGAGGGAGCTTTTGATCGAACCTCCTTCAACTCAATGGCCGCGGCTCTTGCCAGACATAATGTTAACGACACCATTTGTAGGTGGATAAACAACATGTTACTTGGCAGACGAGCGCAAGCAACGTTATTCAGCGAAACAATGGAGGTGTCAGTGGTCAAGGATGCCCACAGGGAGGGGTTCTATCCCCACTACTGTGGGATATGGTTTTGACGAACTCCTGGTGGAACTGAATAATAATGGCTTTATACCCAGGGGTATGCGGATGACATCACTATACTTGTCGTGGGGAAGCATAACAAAACAACCTCGAAAGCTTATAAAGGGCACTGAGAATTGTGGAGGGATGGTGCAACAAGGAAAACCTTACTGTTAATCCTGGCAAAAATGCGCTAATACCCTTCACTAGACGAAGGAAGCTGGATGATTTAATATCTCCTCACTTCTTCGGTACCACACTCGGCTATGTCCAGGAGGTAAAGTATCTTGGATTAACTCTGGACTCTAAGCTAACCTGGAATCCCATATGCAGAATGTGATTAATAAGGGCAAAATGGCTCTAAAGGCTACCAAAAGAGCTGTGGGGAAGAATTGGGGTTTCAGCCACGCATAGTGCACTGGTTGTACACGGCTGTGGTAAGACCCATGATAACCACGGTTCAACCCATCTGGTGGCCAAAATAGAACGAGAAAGCAGAGCGGAGTTATCCAAACTCCAGCGACTAGCTGTCTCTGTATAACGGAGATTGAAGATCAACTGAAGCCATGGAAACCCTACTAAGCCTCCCCTCTTGGTATAATTATTAAGGCAGGCGAGGATTGGGGCATCAGGCTGAAATGCAACGGCAACTGGTGCTCTGGGCCTGCCCTAGGACACGCCAGAATAACGAGCAGTATCACAAACTCAATATTTGAGATGAGCAGGATAATGCCAAAACGGATAAATACACACAGACCATACAAACCCAGCTTACCGGGGGTAGTGAGCGATCTCCTGGTCAGTCTCGAAATTTGGTTTGGTATACCGATGGATCCAAGACTGACAATGGAGCCGGCGCAGGAATACATGGTATGACCCCTAGGTTTAATGCTTATGCTTCCTGGGGAAATATGCCACTGTTTTCCAGGCGGAAATATATGCCATTGAACTTTGTCTGCGAGAGAACTTGAGGAGGAGATATAAGGGCATGGACATTACTATCTTCTCTGATAGTCAAGCGGCCATGCTTTGGCATCTCAACAAGTCAACTCAAGGTTGGTTTGGAACTGTTCGCAATGCCTCCTAAACCTGGCTAACCACAACAAAGTTACACTTTCCTGGGTGCCAGGACAAAAGGAAACAGGGCAATGAAAATGCAGACTCCTGGCCAGGCGAGGCTCCGCAGCAATGTTTGTGGGTCCTGAACCTGTTTTTGAATACCAAAAGCCTCGGTTCGTGGCTACATGACTCAGGGGGATTCAACACAACATCAGTCATACTGGAACCACATTCCAAGGCAAAATCACACTAAATCAATGTTGGAATCACCATCGAAAGCATTGACAAATGAACTACTAAAACTAAATAGAATCAGATTAAAATAGTGACAGGATTAATAACCGGACACTGCACCCTAAGAAAACATTTGCACACTATGGGCATCTATAGAAGAACCCATTTGCAGACTATGTGACGAAGAGGAAGAGACAGCCTCTCACATTATATATGAGTGCCCTGCACTTACATACTGGAGAACAAATCAAAACCTCATGGTGGACACTAACCACCAGGAGGATGGAGATCAGAAAAGAACAGTAAAAGGGCTACTACACCTGTCTAAGGTGTCGAACCTTTTAACTGAAACAAATACACAAGAGATACAACAAGCCCTGAGGCTGCAGTGTCGAGGCGGACAAAACCTCAACTTGTGTATTTAGATAATCAATCAATCAATATTTATTCATTTATTAGGTTTTTAGAATTGATTTCTAATTAACCATCATTAAAAGTAAACAATTTTAGAAAAATATTTTGATTTTGGATAACTTAAACACTATTTATTATTATTTTTTGTTCTCACAAGTCACTTGCTGTTAAAAAATTATAATTTTCTTGAATTGTTTGCTAATTTTTATATGGACAAGTAATAAAAACACTAAAAATTCTAGGATAAGACTTTAATTTTTTAAATAAGTAATTTTTTTTTAAATTTTTTATTCTTTTCAATTTAAACAAAGCATTTTGGGTTAAGTAACTTAAAATTATTAAGAAGAGACTGACTATTTCCTTGAATATATCTTTTAACTTCTCATGCACCCTTTCCAATTACTATTTTTAGAAAAAAATTCTAACATTTTCATTTAGGTCAAGAAAACTTAAAAATTTATTAAAAAAGTTAATTTTTGCCTTTCTGATCTTATTTCGTAATTGGTTAGAGATACTACGGTAAATTTTAAAAGTATCCCTAATTAATTTATAAGATTTTAAGAATTGTTTAATAATTTTTGTATTATGAAGGATATTTAAAACTAACTCTTCTGAAGTTAAACTTTTTAAAAAATAATTGATTTGGGCTAACCTAAAGTCTATCTCTTATTGTTTTTTGTTCCCACGAAATAGATTTGAATATAAAATAATAATTTTAGTGTATTATTTGCCTATTGTGGTTAGTTGTGGTCAGTTGTAGTAACTTGTCTAGATAAAAAGGTATATAAATATTTTTAATAAGACGAAAAATAAAGAATAATTTGATTTTAACCAAAAATTTCAGTACAAAAGGGGAAAAAAGGTTTTATTCATGTAATTTTGCATTTTTTTTTGTTTGAAATAATTTGTTTTATTTTCTTAATAAATATAATCGGAGGAGCAAATATTAGATTCTTTTTAATAAAATTATAAGTATTTTAATCAATTTTTTAGATAAAAAGATTAATTTAGTATCCTTTATTCATTTATTAGGTTTTAGAATTGATTTCTAACTAACCATCATTAAAAGTAAACAATTTTAGAAAAATATTTTGATTTTGGATAACTTAAACACTATTTATTATTATTTTTTGTTCGCACAAGTCACTTGCTGTTAAAAAATTATAATTTTTTGAATTGATTGCTAATTTTTATATGGACAAGTAATAAAAACACTAAAAATTATAGGATAAGACTTTAATTTTTAAATATGTTTTTTTTTTTTTTAAAATTTTTTATTTTTTCAATTTAAACAAAGCATTTTGGGTTAAGTAACTTAAAACTATTAAGCAGAGACTGACTATTTCCTTTAATATATCTTTTAACTTCTCATGCCCCCTTTCCAATTACTATTTTTAGAAAAAAATTCTAACATTTTTCATTTAGGTCAAGAAAACTTAAAAATTTATTAAAAAAAAGTTAATTTTTGCTTTTCTGATCTTATTTCGTAATTTGTTAGAGATACTACGGTAAATTTTAAAAAGTATACATTATTAATTTATAAGATTTTAAGAATTGTTTAATAATTTTTGTATTATGTAGGATATTTAAAACTAACTCTCTTCTAAAGTGAAACTTTTTTAAAAAATAATTGATTTGGGCTAACCTAAAGTCTATCTCTTATTGTTTTTTGTTCCCTCGAAGTAGATTTGAATATAAAATAATAATTTTAGTGGATTATTTGCCTATTGAGGTTAGTTGTGGTCAGTTGTAGTAACTTGTCTAGATAAAAGGTATATAAATATTTTTAATAAGACGAAAAATAGAAAATAATTTGATTTTAACCAAAATTTCTGTACAAAAGGGAAAAAAGGTTTTATTCATGTAATTGTTGCATTTTTTTTTTTTTTTAAAAAATTTGTTTTATTTTCTTAATAAATATTATCGGAAAAGCAAAATTAGTTTCTTTTAATAAAATTATGAGTATTTTAATCAATTTTTTAGATAAAAGATTAATTTAGTATCCTTTATTCATTTATTAGGTTTTTAGAATTGATTTCTAACTAACCATCATTAAAAGTAAACAATTTTAGAAAAATATTTTGATTTTGGATAACTTAAACACTATTTATTATTATTTTTTGTTCTCACAAGTCACTTGCTGTTAAAAAATTATAATTTTCTTGAATTGTTTGCTAATTTTTATATGGGCAAGTAATAAAAACACTAAAAATTCTAGGATAAGACTTTAATTTTTTAAATAAGTAATTTTTTTTTAATTTATTATTTTTTTCAATTTAAACAAAGCATTTTATGTTAAGTAACTTAAAATTATTAAGCAGAGACTGACTATTTCCTTGAATATATCTTTTAACTTCTTATTCCCCCTTTCCAATTACTATTAGATAAAATTCTAACATTTTTCATTTAGGTCAAGAAAACTTAAAAATTTATTAAAAAAAGTTAATTTTGCCTTTCTGATCTTATTTCGTAATTTGTTAGAGATACTACGTAAATTTTAAAAAGTATACCTAATTAATTTATAAGATTTTAAGAATTGTTTAATAATTTTTTGTATTATGAAGGATATTTAAAACTAACTCTCTTCTAAAGTAAACTTTTTTAAAAAATAATTGATTTGGGCTAACTAAAGTCTATCTCTTATTGTTTTTTGTTCCCCTGAAATAGATTTGAATATAAAATAATAATTTTAGTGGATTATTTGCCTATTGTGGTTAGTTGTGGTCAGTTGTAGTAACTTGTCTAGATAAAAAGGTATATAAATATTTTTAATAAGACGAAAAATAAAAATAATTTGATTTTAACCAAAAATTTCTGTACAAAAGGGAAAAAAGGTTTTATTCATGTAATTTTGCATTTTTTTGTTTTAAACAATTTGTTTTATTTTCTTAATAAATATTTATCGGAAAAGCAAAAATTAGATTCTTTTAATAAAATTATAAGTATTTTAATCAATTTTTTTAGATAAAAGATTAATTTAGTATCCTTTATTCATTTATTAGGTTTTAGAATTGATTTCTAACTAACCATCATTAAAAGTAAACAATTTTAGAAAAATATTTTGATTTTGGATAACTTAAACACTATTTATTATTATTTTTTGTTCTCACAAGTCACTTGCTGTTAAAAAATTATAATTTTCTTGAATTGTTTGCTAATTTTTATATGGCAAGTAATAAAAACACTAAAAATTCTAGGATAAGACTTTAATTTTTAAATAAGTAATTTTTTTTTAATTTATTATTTTTTTCAATTTAAACAAAGCATTTTAGTTAAGTAACTTAAAATTATTAAGCAGAGACTGACTATTTCCTTGAATATATCTTTTAACTTTCATCCCCCTTTCCAATTACTATTTTAGAAAAATTCTAACATTTTTCATTTAGGTCAAGAAAACTTAAAATTTATTAAAAAAGTTAATTTTGCCTTTCTGATCTTATTTCGTAATTTGTTAGAGATACTACGTAAATTTTAAAAGTATACCTAATTAATTTATAAGATTTTAAGAATTGTTTAATAATTTTTGTATTATAAGATATTTAAAACTAACTCTCTTCTAAAGTGAATTTTTAAAAAATAATTGATTTGGGCTAACCTAAAGTCTATCTCTTATTGTTTTTGTTCCCACGAAATAGATTTGAATATAAAATAATAATTTAGTGGATTATTTGCCTATTGTGGTTAGTTGTGGTCAGTTGTAGTAACTTGTCTAGATAAAGGTATATAAATATTTTTAATAAGACGAAAAATAAAGAATAATTTGATTTTAACCAAAAATTTCTGTACAAAAGGGGAAAAAAGGTTTTATTATGAATTTTTGCAATTTTTTTGTTTTAAACAATTTGTTTTATTTTCTTAATAAATATAATCGGAAAAGCAAAATTAGATTCTTTTTAATAAAATTATAAGTATTTAATCAATTTTTTAGATAAAAAGATTAATTTAGTATCCTTTATTCATTTATTAGGTTTTAGAATTGATTTCAACTAACCATCATTAAAAGTAAACAATTTTAGAAAAATATTTTGATTTTGGATAACTTAAACACTATTTATTATTATTTTTTGTTCTCACAAGTCACTTGCTGTTAAAAATTATAATTTTCTTGATTGTTTGCTAATTTTATATGGGCAAGTAATAAAAACACTAAAAATTCTAGGATAAGACTTTAATTTTTAAATAAGTATTTTTTTTAATTTATTATTTTTTCAATTTAAACAAGCATTTTGGGTTAAGTAATTAAATTTACAGAGACTGACTATTTCTTGAATATATCTTTAACTTCTCATGCCCCTTTCCATTTATTTTTAGAAAAAATTTACATTTTCATTTAGGTCAAGAAAACTAAATTTATTAAAAAAAAGTTATTTTTGCCTTTCTGATCTTATTTCAATTTGTTAGAGATCACGGTAAATTTTAAAAAGTTACCTAATTAATTTATAAGATTTTAAATGTTTAATAATTTGTATTATAAGGATATTTAAAACTAACTCTCTTCAAAGTGAACTTTTAAAATAATTGATTTATAACTAAAGTCTATCTCTTATTGTTTTTTGTTCTACGAATAGATTTGAATATAAAATAATAATTTTGTGGATTATTTCTATTGGTTAGTTGTGGTAGTGTAGTACTGTCTAGATAAAATATATAAATATTTTAATAAGACGAAAATAAAGAATAATTTGATTTTAACAAAATTTTGTAAAGGAAAGGTTTTTTCATGAATTGCATTTTTTTTTTTAAACAATTTTTTATTTTCTTAATAAATATAATCGGAAAAGCAAAATTAGATTCTTTTAATAAAATTATAGTATTTTAATATTTTTAGATAAGATTAATTTAGATCCTTTATTCATTTATTAGGTTTTAGAATTGATTTCTAACTAACCATCATTAAAAGTAAACAATTTTAGAAAAATATTTTGATTTTGGATAACTAAACACTATTTATTATTATTTTTGTTCTCACAAGTACTTGCTTTAAAAATTATAATTTTCTTAATTGTTTGCTAATTTTATATGGGCAAGTAATAAAACACTAAAAATTCTAGGATAAGACTTTAATTTTTAAATAAGTATTTTTTTATTTATTATTTTTTCAATTTAAACAAAGCATTTTTGGTTAAGTAACTTAAAATTATTAACAGAGACTGACTATTTCCTTGAATATATCTTTTAACTTCTCATCCCTTTCAATTACTATTTTAGAAAATTCTAACATTTTCATTTAGGTCAGAAACTTAAAATTTATTTTGTATTATGAAGGATATTTAAAACTAACTTCTTCTAAAGTGAAACTTTTTAAAAAATAATTATTTGGCTAACCTAAAGTATATCTCTATGTTTTTTGTTCCCAGAAATAGATTTGAATATAAAATAATAATTTTAGTGGATTATTTGCCTATTGTGGTTAGTTGTGGTCAGTTTAGTAACTTGTTAGATAAAAAGGATATAAATATTTTTAATAAGACGAAAATAAAGAATAATTTGATTTTAACCAAAAATTTTTACAAAAGGGGAAAAAAGGTTTTATTCATGTAATTTTTTTTTGTTTTAAACAATTTGTTTTATTTTCTTAATAAATATATCGGAAAAGCAAAAATTAGATTCTTTAATAAAATTATAAGTATTTTAATCAATTTTTTAGATAAAAAGATTAATTTAGTATCCTTTATTCATTTATTAGGTTTTTAGAATTGATTTCTAACTAACCATCATTAAAAGTAAACAATTTTAGAAAATATTTTGATTTTGGATAACTTAAACACTATTTATTATTATTTTTTGTTCTCACAAGTCACTTGCTGTTAAAAAATTATAATTTTCTTTGAATTGTTTGCTAATTTTTATATGGGCAAGTAATAAAAACACTAAAAATTCTAGGATAAGACTTTAATTTTTTAAATAAGTATTTTTTTTTAATTTATTATTTTTTCAATTTAAACAAAGCATTTTGTAAGTAACTTAAAATTATTAAGCAGAGACTGACTATTTCTTGAATATATCTTTTAACTTCTCATGCCCCTTTCCAATTACTATTTTTAGAAAAATTTAACATTTTTCATTTAGGTCAAGAAAACTTAAAAATTTATTAAAAAAAAAAGTTAATTTTGCCTTTCTGATCTTATTTCGTAATTTGTTAGAGATACTACGTAAATTTTAAAAAGTATACCTAATTAATTTATAAGATTTTAAGAATTGTTTAATAATTTTTGTATTATGAAGGATATTTAAAACTAACTCTCTCTAAAGTGAAACTTTTTAAAAATAATTGATTTGGGCTAACCTAAAGTATTCTTATTGTTTGTTCACGAAATAGATTTGAATATAAAATAATAATTTGTGATTATTTGCCTATTGTGGTTAGTTGTTCAGTTGTAGTAACTTGTTAGATAAAAGGTATATAAATATTTTTAATAAGACGAATAAAGAATAATTTGATTTTAACCAAAAATTCTGTACAAAAGGGGAAAAAAGGTTTTTTCATGAATTTATTTTTTTTGTTTAAACAATTTATTTTATTTTCTTAATAAATATATCGGAAAAGCAAAATTAGATTTTTTTAATAAAATTATAAGTATTTTAATCATTTTTTTGATAAAAGATTATTAGTATCCTTTATTATATAGGTTTTAGAATTGATTTCTAACTAACCTCATTAAAAGTAAACAATTGAAATTGATTTTGGATAACTAAACACTATTTATTATTATTTTTGTTTCACAAGTTACTTGCTGTTAAAAAAATTATAACTTGAATTGTTTGCTAATTTTTATGAAGTAATAAAACACTAAAATTCTAGATAAGATTAATTTTTTAAATAAGTATTTTTTTTAATTTATTATTTTTTTCAATTTAAACAAAGCATTTTATGTTAAGTAACTTAAAATTATTAAGAGAGACTGACTATTTCTTTGAATATATCTTTAACTCTCATCCCCTTTCCAATTACTATTTTGAAAAATTCTAACATTTTCATTTAGGTCAAAACTTAAAAATTTATTAAAAAGTAATTTTGCCTTTCTGATCTTATTCCGAAGTTAGAGATACGGTAAATTTTAAAAAGTATACTAATTAATTTATAAGATTTTAAGAATTGTTTAATAATTTTGTATTATGAAATTAAAACTAACCCTTTTAAAGTGAAACTTTTAAAAATAATTGATTTGGCTAACCTAAAGTTATCTCTTTATTTTTGTTCCCAGAAAAGATTTGAATATAAAAAATAATTTTAGTGGATTATTTGCCTATTGTGGTTAGTTGTTAGTTGTGTAACTTGTTAGATAAAAGGTATATAAATATTTTTAATAAGACGAAAAATAAAGAATAATTTGATTTTAACCAAAAATTTTGTACAAAAGGGGAAAAAAAGGTTTTATTCATGTAATTTTCTTTTTTTTTTAAACAATTTGTTTTATTTCTTAATAAATATATCGGAAAAGCAAAAATTAGATTCTTTTTAATAAAATTATAAGTATTTTAATCAATTTTTTAGATAAAAAGATTAATTTAGTATCCTTTATTCATTTATTAGGTTTTTAAATTGATTTCTAACTAACCATCATTAAAAGTAAACAATTTTAGAAAAATATTTTGATTTTGGATAACTTAAACACTATTTATTATTATTTTTTGTTCTCACAAGTCACTTGCTGTTAAAAAATTATAATTTTCTTGAATTGTTTGCTAATTTTTATATGGGCAAGTAATAAAACACTAAAAATTCTAGGATAAGACTTTAATTTTTAAATAAGTTTTTTTTTTTTAAATTATTATTTTTTCAATTTAAACAAAGCATTTTGGGTTAGTAATTAAAATTTTAAGCAGAGACTGACTATTTCTTGAAATATCTTTAACTTCATGCCCCTTTCCAATTACTATTTTTAGAAAAAATTAACATTTTTATTTAGGTCAGAAAACTTAAAATTTATTAAAAAAAGTTAATTTTTGCCTTCTGATCTTATTTCGTAATTGTTAGAGATACTATAATTTTAAAAATATACCTAATTAATTTATAAGATTTAAGAATTGTTTAATAATTTTGTATTAAAATTAAAACTAACTCTCTCTAAGTGAAACTTTTTAAAAAATAATTGATTTGGGCTAACCTAAAGTCATCTTATTTTTTTTGTTCCACGAAAATTTGAATATAAAATAATAATTTTGTGATTATTTGCCTATTGTGGTTAGTTGTGGTCAGTTGTAAACTTGTCTAGAAAAAGGATATAAATATTTTTAATAAGACGAAAATAAAGAATAATTTGATTTTAACCAAAATTTCTGTACAAAGGGAAAAAAAGGGTTTATCATGTATTTTCAATTTTTTTGTTTAAACAATTTTTTTATTTTCTTAATAAATATATCGGAAAACAAAATTAGTTCTTTTTATAAAATTATAAGTATTTTAACTTTTTTGATAAAAAGATTATTAGTATCTTTATTCATTTATTAGGTTTTTAGAATTGATTTCTAACTAACCATCTTAAAGTAAACAATTTTAGAAAATTTTTGATTTTGGATAACTAAACACATTTATTATTATTTTTTGTTCTCACAAGTTCCCTTTCTGTTAAAAATTATAATTTTCTTGAATTGTTTGCTAATTTTATATGGCAAGTAATAAAATAAAATTCTAGGATAAGACTTTAATTTTTATTTCCAATTACTATTTTTAGAAAAAAAATTTTAACATTTTTCATTTAGGTCAAGAAAACTTAAAAATTTATTAAAAAAGTCAATTTTGCCTTTCTGATCTTATTTCGTAATTTGTTTGAATACTACGGTAAATTTTAAAAAATATACCTAATTAATTTATAAGATTTTAAGAATTGTTTAATAATTTTTTATTATGAAGGATATTTCTCTCTTCTAAAGTGAAACTTTTTTAAAAAATAATTGATTTGGGCTAACCTAAAGTCTATCTCTTATTGTTTTTGTTCCCACGAAATAGATTTGAATATAAAATAATAATTTTAGTGGATTATTTGCCTATTGTGGTTAGTTGTGGTCAGTTGTAGTAACTTGTCTAGATAAAAGGTATATAAATATTTTTAATAAGACGAAAAATAAAGAATAATTTGATTTTAACCAAAAATTTCTGTACAAAAGGGGAAAAAAAAGGTTTTATTCATGTAATTTTTGCAATTTTTTTGTTTTAAACAATTTGTTTTATTTTCTTAATAAATATAATCGGAAAAGCAAAAATTAGATTCTTTTAATAAAATTATAAGTATTTCAATCAATTTTTTAGATAAAAAGATTAATTTAGTATCCTTTATTCATTTATTAGGTTTTAGAATTGATTTCTAACTAACCATCATTAAAAGTAAACAATTTTAGAAAAATATTTTGATTTTGGATAACTTAAACACTATTTATTATTATTTTTTGTTCTCACAAGTCACTTGCTGTTAAAAATTATAATTTTCTTGAATTGTTTGCTAATTTTTATATGGACAAGTAATAAAAACACTAAAAATTCTAGGATAAGACTTTAATTTTTTAAATAAGTATTTTTTTTTAATTTATTATTCTTTTCAATTTAAACAAAGCATTTTGGGTTAAGTAACTTAAAATTATTAAGCAGAGACTGACTATTTCCTTGAATATATCTTTTAACTTCTCATGCACCCTTTCCAATTACTATTTTTAGAAAAAAATTCTAACATTTTCATTTAGGTCAAGAAAACTTAAAAATTTATTAAAAAAGTTAATTTTTGCCTTTCTGATCTTATTTCGTAATTTGTTAGAGATACTACGGTAAATTTTAAAAAGTATACCTAATTAATTTATAAGATTTTAATAATTGTTTAATAATATTTTTTATTAGAAGGATATTTAAAACTAACTCTCTTCTAAAGTGAAACTTTTTTAAAAAAAAATTGATTTGGGCTAACCTAAAGTCTATCTCTTATTGTTTTTGTTCCCACGAAATAGATTTGAATATAAAATAATAATTTTAGTGGATTATTTGCCTATTGTGGTTAGTTGTGTCAGTTGTAGTAACTTGTCTAGATAAAAGGTATATAAATATTTTTAATAAGACGAAAAATAAAGAATAATTTGATTTTAACCAAAAATTTCTGTACAAAAGGGAAAAAAAAGGGTTTTTTTCATGTAATTTTTCTTTGTTTTAAACAAAATTTTTTTATTTTCTTAATAAATATAATCGGAAAAGCAAAAATTAGATTCTTTTTAATAAAATTATAAGTATTTTAATCAATTTTTTTAGATAAAAAGATTAATTTAGTATCCTTTATTCATTTATTAGGTTTTAGAATTGATTTCTAACTAACCATCATTAAAAGTAAACAATTTTAGAAAAATATTTTGATTTTGGATAACTTAAACACTATTTATTATTATTTTTTGTTCTCACAAGTCACTTGCAGTTAAAAAATTATAATTTTCTTGAATTGTTTGCTAATTTTTATATGGACAAGTAATAAAAACACTAAAAATTCTAGGATAAGACTTTAATTTTTTAAATAAGTTATTTTTTTTTTAAATTTTTTATTCTTTCAATTTAAACAAAGAATTTTATGTTAAGTAACTTAAAATTATTAAGCAGAGACTGACTATTTCCTTGAATATATCTTTTAACTTCTCATGCACCCTTTCCAATTACTATTTTTAGAAAAAAATTCTAACATTTTCATTTAGGTCAAGAAAACTTAAAATTTATTAAAAAAGTTAATTTTGCCTTTCTGATCTTATTTCGTAATTTGTTAGGATACTACGTAAATTTTAAAATATCCAATTAATTTATAAGATTTTAAAATTGTTTAATAATTTTGTATTATGAAGGATATTTAAACTAACTTTTAAGTGAAACTTTTAAAAAATAATTGATTTGGGCTAACCTAAAGTCTATCTCTTTGTTTTTGTTCCCACGAAATAGATTTGAATATAAAATAATAATTTTAGTGGATTATTTGCTATTGTGGTTAGTTTGGTCAGTTGTAGTAACTTGTCTAGATAAAAAGGTATATAAATATTTTTAATAAGACGAAAAATAAAGAATAATTTGATTTTAACCAAAAATTTCTGTACAAAGGGAAAAAAGGTTTTTTCATGTAATTTTTCAATTTTTTGTTTTAAACAATTTGTTTATTTTCTTAATAAATATTTGGAAAAGCAAAATTAGATTCTTTTTAATAAATTATAAGTTTTATTTAATAAAAATTTAGTATCTTTTTCATTTAATTTAAATTGATTTTAAATAATCTTGAAATTTAGAAAAATATTTTGATTTTGGATAACTTAAACCTATTTATTATTATTTTTGTTCTCACAAGTCACTTGCTGTTAAAAATTATAATTTTCTTGAATTGTTTGCTAATTTTTATATGGGCAAGTAATAAAAACACTAAAATTCTAGGATAAGACTTTAATTTTTTTTTTTTTTTTTTTTTTTTTTTTTTTTTTTTTTTTTTCCCCCCCCCCATTCCCTTTCCAATTACTATTTTTAGAAAAAAATTCTAACATTTTTCATTTAGGTCAAGAAAACTTAAAAATTTATTAAAAAAAGTTAATTTTTGCCTTTCTGATCTTATTTCGTAATTTGTTAGAGATACTACGGTAAATTTTAAAAAGTATACCTAATTAATTTATAAGATTTTAATAATTGTTTAATAATATTTGTATTATGAAGGATATTTAAAACTAACTCTCTTCTAAAGTGAAACTTTTTTAAAAAATAATTGATTTGGGCTAACCTAAAGTTTATCTCTTATTGTTTTCTGTTCCCACGAAATAGATTTGAATATAAAATAATAATTTTAGTGGATTATTTGCCTATTGTGGTTAGTTGTGGTCAGTTGTAGTAACTTTGTCTAGATAAAAAGGTATATAAATATTTTTAATAAGACGAAAAATAAAGAATAATTTGATTTTAACCAAAAATTTCTGTACAAAAGGGAAAAAAAAGGTTTTGTTCATGTAATTTTTCTTTGTTTTAAACAAAATGTTTTATTTTCTTAATAAATATTATCGGAAAAGCAAAAATTAGATTCTTTTAATAAAATTATAAGTATTTTAATCAATTTTTTAGATAAAAAGATTAATTTAGTATCCTTTATTCATTTATTAGGTTTTTAGAATTGATTTCTAACTAACCATCATTAAAAGTAAACAATTTTAGAAAAATATTTTGATTTTGGATAACTTAAACACTATTTATTATTATTTTTGTTCTCACAAGTCACTTGCAGTTAAAAAATTATAATTTTCTTGAATTGTTTGCTAATTTTTATATGGGCAAGTAATAAAAACACTAAAAATACTAGGATAA
Source organism: Listronotus oregonensis (assembly GCA_019359885.1). Taxonomy (NCBI): domain Eukaryota; kingdom Metazoa; phylum Arthropoda; class Insecta; order Coleoptera; family Curculionidae; genus Listronotus; species Listronotus oregonensis. The sequence goes on from JAHBCN010005300.1 coordinate 46,159, forward strand.
GACTTTAATTTTTTAAAAAGTAATTTTTTTTTAATTTATTATTTTTTCAATTTAAACAAAGAATTTTATGTTAAGTAACTTAAAATTATTAAGCAGAGACTGACTATTTTCTTGAATATATCTTTTAACTTCTCATGCCCCCTTTCCAATTACTATTTTTAGAAAAAAATTCTAACATTTTTCATTTAGGTCAAGAAAACTTAAAAATTTATTAAAAAAGTTAATTTTTGCCTTTCTGATCTTATTTCGTAATTTGTTAGAGATACTACGGTAAATTTTAAAAAGTATACCTAATTAATTTATAAGATTTTAAGAATTGTTTAATAATTTTTGTATTATAAAGGATATTTAAAACTAACTCTCTTCTAAAGTGAAACTTTTTTAAAAAATATTTGATTTGGTCTAACCTAAAGTATATCTCTTATTGTTTTTTGTTCCCACGAAATAGATTTGAATATAAAATAATAATTTTAGTGGATTATTTGCCTATTGTGGTTAGTTGTGGTCAGTGTAGTAACTTGTCTAGATAAAAAGGTATATAGATATTTTTAATAAGACGAAAAATAAAGAATAATTTGATTTTAACCAAAAATTTCTGTACAAAAGGGAAAAAAAAAGGTTTTGTTCATGTAATTTTTGCAATTTTTCTTTGTTTTAAACAATTTGTTTTATTTTCTTAATAAATATTATCGGAAAAGCAAAAATTAAATTCTTTTTAATAAAATTATAAGTATTTTAATCAATTTTTTTAGATAAAAAGATTAATTTAGTATCCTTTATTCATTTATTAGGTTTTAAGAATTGATTTCTAACTAACCATCATTAAAAGTAAACAATTTTAGAAAAATATTTTGATTTTGGATAACTTAAACACTATTTATTATTATTTTTTGTTCTCACAAGTCACTTGCTGTTAAAAAATTATAATTTTCTTGAATTTTTTGCTAATTTTTATATGGGCAAGTAATAAAAACACTAAAAATGCTAGGATGACTTTAATTTTTTAAATAAGTAATTTTTTTTTAATTTATAATTTTTTTCAATTTAAACAAAGCATTTTATATTAAGTAACTTAAAATTATTAAGCAGAGACTGACTATTTTCTTGAATATATCTTTTAACTTTTCATGCCCCCTTTCCAATTACTATTTTTAGAAAAAAATTCTAACATTTTTCATTTAGGTCAAAAAAACTTAAAAATTTATTAAAAAAAAGTTAATTTTTGCCTTATGAAGGATATTTAAAACTAACTCTCTTCTAAAGTGAAACTTTTTTAAAAAATAATTGATTTGGGCTAACCTAAAGTCTATCTCTTATTGTTTTTGTTCCCACGAAATAGATTTGAATATAAAATAATAATTTTAGTGGATTATTTGCCTATTGTGTTTAGTTGTGGTCAGTTGTAGTAACTTGTCTAGATAAAAAGGCATATAAATATTTTTAATAAGACGAAAAATAAAGAATAATTTGATTTTAACCAAAAATTTCTGTACAAAAGGGGAAAAAGGATTTTATTCATGTAATTTTTGCAATTTTTTTGTTTTAAACAATTTGTTTTATTTTCTTAATAAATATAATCGGAAAAGCAAAAATTACATTCTTTTAATAAAATTATAAGTATTTCAATCAATTTTTTAGATAAAAAGATTAATTTAGTATCCTTTATTCATTTATTAGGTTTTTAGAATTGATTTCTAACTAACCATCATTAAAAGTAAACAATTTTAGAAAAATATTTTGATTTTGGATAACTTAAACACTATTTATTATTTTTTGTTCTCACAAGTCACTTGCTGTTAAAAAATTATAATTTTCTTGAATTGTTTGCTAATTTTTATATGGGCAAGTAATAAAAACACTAAAAGTTCTAGGATAAGACTTTAATTTTTTAAATAAGTAATTTTTTTTAATTTATTATTTTTTTCAATTTAAACAAAGCATTTTATGTTAAGTAACTTAAAATTATTAAGCAGAGACTGACTATTTCCTTGAATATATCTTTTAACTTCTCATTCCCCCTTTCCAATTACTATTTTTAGAAAAAATTCTAACATTTTTCATTTAGGTCAAGAAAACATAAAAATTTATTAAAAAAGTTAATTTTTGCCTTTCTGATCTTATTTCGTAATTTGTTAGAGATACTACGGTAAATTTTAAAAAATATACCTAATTAATTTATAAGATTTTTAGAATTGTTTAATAATTTTTGTATTATGAAGGATATTTAAAACTAACCCCTTCTAAAGTGAAACTTTTTTAAAAAATAATTGATTTGGGCTAACCTAAAGTATATCTCTTATTGTTTTTTGTTACGACGAAATAGATTTGAATATAAAATAATAATTTTAGTGGATTATTTGCCTATTGTGGTTAGTTGTGGACAGTTGTAGTATTTTGTATAGATAAAAAGGTATATAAATATTTTTAATAAGACGAAAAATAAAGAATAATTTGATTTTAACCAAAAATTTCTGTACAAAAGGGGAAAAAAAGATTTTATTCATGTAATTTTTGCAATTTTTTTTTGTTTTAAAAAATTTGTTTTATTTTCTTAATAAATATAATCGGAAAAGCAAAAATTAGATTCTTTTTTAATAAAATTATAAGTATTTCAATCAATTTTTTTAGATAAAAAGATTAATTTAGTATCCTTTATTCATTTATTAGGTTTGTAGAATTGATTTCTAACTAACCATCATTAAAAGTAAACAATTTTAGAAAAATATTTTGATTTTGGATAACTTAAACACTATTTATTATTATTTTTGTTCTCACATGTCACTTGCTGTTAAAAATTATAATTTTCTTGAATTGTTTGCTAATTTTTATATGGACAAGTAATAAAAAAACTAAAAATTCTAGGATAAGACTTTAATTTTTTAAATAAGTAATTTTTTTAATTTATTATTTTTTCAATTTAAACAAAGCATTTTTTGGGTTTAAATAACTTAAAATTATTAAGCAGAGACTGACTATTTCCTTGAATATATCTTTTCTTCTCATGCCCCCTTTCCAATTACTATTTTTAGAAAAAATTCTAACATTTTTCATTTAGGTCAAGAAAACTTAAAATTTATTAAAAAAGTTAATTTTTTCCTTTCTGATCTTATTTCGTAATTTGTTAGAGATACTACGGTAAATTTTAAAAAGTATACCTAATTAATTGATCAGATTTTAAGAATTGTTTAATAATTTTTGTATTATAAAGGATATTTAAAACTAACTCTCTTCTAAAGTGAAACTTTTTTAAAAAATAATTGATTTGGGCTAACCTAAAGTATATCTCTTATTGTTTTTTGTTCCCACGAAATAGATTTGAATATAAAATAATAATTTTAGTGGATATTTGCCTATTGTGGTTAGTTGTGGTCAGTTGTAGTAACTTGTATAGATAAAAAATAAAGATTAATTTGATTTTAACCAAGAATTTCTATACAAAAGGGGAAAAAAAGGTTTTATTCATGTAATTTTTGCAATTTTTTTTTGTTTTAAACAATTTGTTTTATTTTCTTAATAAATATAATCGGAAAAGCAAAAATTAGATTTTTTTTAATAAAATTATAAGTATTTCAATCAATTTTTTTAGACAAAAAGATTAATTTAGTATCCTTTATTCATTTATTAGGTTTTTAGAATTGATTTCTAACTAACCATCATTAAAAGTAAACAATTTTAGAAAAATATTTTGATTTTGGATAACTTAAACACTACTTATTATTATTTTTTGTTCTCACATGTCACTTGCTGTTAAAAAATTATAATTTTCTTGAAATGTTTGCTAATTTTTATATGGGCAAGTAATAAAAACACTAAAAATTCTAGGATAAGACTTTAATTTTTTAAATAAGTATTTTTTTTTTAATTTATTATTTTTTCAATTTAAACAAAGCATTTTGGGTTAAGTAACTTAAAATTATTAAGCAGAGACTGACTATTTCCTTGAATATATTTTTTAACTTCTTATGCCCCCTTTCCAATTACTATTTTTAGAAAAAATTCTAACATTTTTCATTTAGGTCAAGAAAACTTAAAATTTATTAAAAAAGTTAATTTTTGCCTTTCTGATCTTATTTCGTAATTTGTCAATGATACTACGGTAAATTTTAAAAAGTATACCTAATTAATTTATAAGATTTTAAGAATTGTTTAATAATTTTTGTATTATGAAGGATATTTAAAACTAACTCTCTTCTAAAGTGAAACTTTTTTAAAAAATAATTGATTTGGGCTAACCTAAAGTATATCTCTTATTGTTTTTTGTTACGACGAAATAGATTTGAATATAAAATAATAATTTTAGTGGATTATTTGCCTATTGTGGTTAGTTGTGGTCAGTTGTAGTAACTTGTATAGATAAAAAGGTATATAAATATTTTTAATAAGACGAAAAATAAAGAATAATTTGATATTAACCAAAAATTTCTGTACAAAAGGGGAAAAAAAGGTTTTATTCATGTAATTTTAGCAAATTTTTTTTGTTTTAAACAATTTGTTTTATTTTCTTAATAAATATAATCGGAAAAGCAAAAATTAGATTCTTTTTAATAAAATTATAAGTATTTCAATCAATTTTTTAGATAAAAGATTAATTTAGTATCCTTTATTCATTTATTTGGTTTGTAGAATTGATTTCTAACTAACCATCATTAAAAGTAAACAATTTTAGAAAAATATTTTGATTTTGGATAACTTAAACACTATTTATTATTATTTTTTGTTCTCACATGTCACTTGCTGTTAAAAAATTATAATTTTCTTGAATTGTTTGCTAATTTTTATATGGACAAGTAATAAAAACACTAAAAATTCTAGACTTTAATTTTTTAAATAAGTTATTTTTTTTTAATTTATTATTCTTTTCAATTTAAACAAAGCATTTTGGGTTAAGTAACTTAAAATTATTAACCAGAGACTGACTATTTCCTTGAATATATCTTTTAACTTCTCATGCACCCTTTCCAATTACTATTTTTAGAAAAAAATTCTAACATTTTTCATTTAGGTCAAGAAAACTTAAAAATTTATTAAAAAAAAGTTAATTTTTGCCTTTCTGATCTTATTTCGTAATTTGTTAGAGATACTACGGTAAATTTTAAAAAGTATACCTAATTAATTTATAAGATTTTAAGAATTGTTTAATAATTTTTGTATTACGCAGGATATTTAAAACTAACTCTCATCTAAAGTGAAACTTTTTTAAAAAATAATTGATTTGGGCTAACCTAAAGTCCATCTCTTATTGTTTTTTGTTCCCACGAAATAGATTTGAATATAAAATAATAATTTTTGTGAATTATTTGCCTATTGTGGTTAGTTGTGGTCAGTTGTAGTAACTTGTCTAGATAAAAAGGTATATAAATATTTTTAATAAGACGAAAAATAAAGAATAATTTGATTTTAACCAAAAATTTCTGTACAAAAGGGGAAAAAAAAGGTTTTGTTCATGTAATTTTTCTTTGTTTTAAAAAATTTGTTTTATTTTCTTAATAAATATTATCGGAAAAGCAAAAATTAGATTCTTTTTAATAAAATTATAAGGATTTTAATCAATTTTTTTAGATAAAAAGATAAATTTAGTATCCTTTATTCATTTATTAGGTTTTTAGAATTGATTTCTAACTAACCATCATTAAAAGTAAACAATTTTAGAAAAATATTTTGATTTTGGATAACTTAAACACTATTTATTATTATTTTTTGTTCTCACAAGTCACTTGCTGTTAAAAAATTATAAATTTTCTTGAATTGTTTGCTAATTTTTATATGGGCAAGTAATAAAAACATTAAAAATACTAGGATAAGACTTTAATTTTTTTAAAAAAGTAATTTTTTTTAATTTATTACTTTCTTCAATTTAAACAAAGCATTTTATGTTAGGTAACTTAAAATTATTAAGCAGAGACTGACTATTTTCTTGAATATATCTTTTAACTTCTCATGCCCCTTTCCAATTACTATTTTTAGAAAAAAATTCTAACATTTTCATTTAGGTCAAGAAAACTTAAAAATTTATTAAAAAAGTTAATTTTGCCTTTCTGATCTTATTTCGTAATTTGTTAGAGATACTACGGTAAATTTTAAAAAGTATACCTAATTAATTTATAAGATTTTAAGAATTGTTTAATAATTTTTGTATTATGAAGGATATTTAATAATAACTCTCTTCTATAGTGAAACTTTTTTAAAAAATAATTGATTTGGGCTAACCTAAAGTTTATCTCTTATTGTTTTTTGTTCCCGCGACATAGATTTGAATATAAAATAATAATTTTAGTGGATTATTTGCCTATTGTGGTTAGTTGTGGTCAGTTGTAGTAACTTGTCTAGATAAAAAGGTATATAAATATTTTTAATAAGACGAAAAATAAAGAATAATTTGATTTTAACCAAAAATTTCTGTACAAAAGGGAAAAAAAGGTTTTGTTCATGTAATTTTTCTTTGTTTTAAACAATTTGTTTTATTTTCTTAATAAATATTATCGGAAAAGCAAAAATTAGATTCTTTTTAATAAAATTATAAGTATTTTAATCAATTTTTTAGATAAAAAGATTAATTTAGTATCCTTTATTCATTTATTAGGTTTTAGAATTGATTTCTAACTAACCATCATTAAAAGTAAACAATTTTAGAAAAATATTTTGATTTTGGATAACTTAAACACTATTTATTATTATTTTTGTTCTCACAAGTCACTTGCTGTTAAAAAATTATAATTTTCTTGAATTGTTTGCTAATTTTTATATGGGCAAGTAATAAAAACACTAAAAATACTAGGATAAGACTTTCATTTTTAAATAAGTAATTTTTTTAATTTATTATTTTTTTCAATTTAAACAAAGCATTTTTTGTTAAGAAACTTAAAATTATTAAGCAGAGACTGACTATTTTCTTGAATATATCTTTTAACTTCTCATGCCCCCTTTCCAATTACTATTTTTAGAAAAAATTCTAACATTTTCATTTAGGTCAAGAAAACTTAAAATTTATTAAAAAAAAATTAATTTTTGCCTTATGAAGGATATTTAAAACTAACTCTCTTCTAAAGAGAAACTTTTTAAAAATAATTGATTTGGGCTAACCTAAAGTCTATCTCTTATTGTTTTTTGTTCCCACGAAATAGATTTGAATATAAAATAATAATTTTAGTGGATTATTTGCCTATTGTGTTTAGTTGTGGTCAGTTGTAGTAACTTGTCTAGATAAAAAGGCATATAAATATTTTTAATAAGACGAAAAATAAAGAATAATTTGATTTTAACCAAAAATTTCTGTACAAAAGGGTTTATTCATGTAATTTTTGCAATTTTTTTTTTGTTTTAAACAATTTGTTTTATTTTCTTAATAAATATAATCGGAATCGCAAAATATTTTGATTTTGGATAACAAACACTATTTATTATTATTTTTTGTTCTCACAAGTCACTTGCTGTTAAAAAATTATAATTTTCTTGAATTGTTTGCTAATTTTTATATGGGCAAGTAATAAAAACTCTAAAAGTTCTTGGATAAGACTTTAATTTTTTAAATAAGTAATTTTTTTAATTTATTATTTTTTCAATTTAAACAAAGTATTTTATGTTAAGTAACTTAAAATTATTAAGCAGAGCCTGACTATTTCCTTGAATATAACTTTTAACTTCTCATTTCCCCCTTTTCCCAAATTTCTATTTTTAGAAAAAATTCTAACATTTTTTATTTAGGTCAAGAAAACTTAAAAATTTATTAAAAAAAGCTAATTTTTTCCTTTCTGATCTTATTTCGTAATTTGTTGAGATACTACGTAAATTTTAAAAAGTATACCTAATTAATTTATAAGATTTTAAGAATTGTTTAATAATTTTTGTATTATGAAGGATATTTAAAACTAACTCTCTTCTAAAGTGAAAATTTTTTAAAAAATAATTGATTTGGGCTAACCTAAAGTATATCTCTTATTGTTTTTTGTTACGACGAAATAGATTTGAATATAAAATAATAATTTTAGTGGATTATTTGCCTATTGTGGTTAGTTGTGGACAGTTGTAGTATTTTGTATAGATAAAAAGGTATAAAAATATTTTTAATAAGACGAAAAATAAAGAATAATTTGATTTTAACCAAAAATTTCTGTACAAAAGGGAAAAAAGGTTTTATTCCCTGTAATTTTTGCAATTTTTTTGTTTTAAACAATTTGTTTTATTTTCTTAATAAATATAATCGGAAAAGCAAAAATTAGATTCTTTTAATAAAAATTATAAGTATTTCAATCAATTTTTTTGATAAAAAAATTAGTTTAGTATCCTTTATTCATTTATTAGGTTTTAGAATCGATTTCTAACTAACCATCATTAAAAGTAAACAATTTTAGAAAAATATTTTGATTTTGGATAACTTAAACACTATTTAATATTATTTTTTGTTCTCACAAGTCACTTGCTGTTAAAAAATTATAATTTTCTTGAATTGTTTGCTAATTTTTATATGGACAAGTAATAAAAACACTAAAAATTCTAGGATAAGACTTTAATTTTGTAAATAAGTTATTTTTTTTTAATTTATTATTCTTTTCAATTTAAACAAAGCATTTTGGGTTAAGTAACTTAAAATTATTAAGCAGAGACTGACTATTTCCTTGAATATATCTTTTAACTTCTCATGCACCCTTTCCAATTACTATTTTTAGAAAAAATTCTAACATTTTTTATTTAGGTCAAGAAAACTTAAAAATTTATTAAAAAAGTTAATTTTTTCCTTTCTGATCTTATTTCGTAATTTGTTAGAATACTACGGGAAATTTTAAAAAGTATACCTAATTAATTTATAAGATTTTAAGAATTGTTTAATAATTTTTGTATTCGAAGGATATTTAAAACTAACTCTCTTCTAAAGTGAAACTTTTTAAAAATAATTGATTTGAGCTAACCTAAAGTTTCATCTCTTATTGTTTTTTTTTCCCATGACATAGATTTGAATATAAAATAATTTTTAGTGGATTATTTGCCTATTGTGGTTAGTTGTGGTCAGTTGTAGTAACTTGTCTAGATAAAAGGTTTTATAAATATTTTTAATAAGACGAAAAAAAAAGAATAATTTGATTTTAACCAAAAATTTCTGTACAAAAGGGGAAAAAAAAAGGGTTTTTTTCATGTAATTTTTCTTTGTTTTTTAAAAAAAATGTTTTATTTTCTTAATAAATATTATCGGTAAAGCAAAAATTAGATTCTTTTGAATAAAATTATAAGTATTTTAATCAATTTTTTAGATAAAAAAATTAATTTAGTATCCTTTATTCATTTATTAGGTTTTAGAATTGATTTCTAACTAACCATCATTAAAAGTAAACAATTTTTGAAAAATATTTTGATTTTGGATAACTTAAACACTATTTATTATTATTTTTGTTCTCCAAGTCACTTGCAGTTAAAAATTATAATTTTCTTGAATTTTTTGCTAATTTTTATATGGGCAAGTAATAAAAACACTAAAAATACTAGGATAAGACTTTAATTTTTAAATAAGTAATTTTTTTAATTTATTATTTTTTCAATTTAAACAAAGCATTTTATGTTAAGTAACTTAAAATTATTAAGCAGAGACTGACTATTTTCTTGAATATATCTTTTAACTTCTCATGCCCCCTTTCCAATTACTATTTTTAGAAAAAAATTCTAACATTTTTCATTTAGGTCAAAAAAACTTAAAAATTTATTAAAAAAGTTAATTTTTGCCCTATGAAGGATATTTTAAAAATAACTTCTTCTAAAGTGAAACTTTTTAAAAAAAAATTGATTTGGGGGTAACCTAAAGTCTATCTCTTATTGTTTTTTGTTCCCACGAAATAGATTTGAATATAAAATAATAATTTTAGTGGATTATTTGCCTATTGTGTTTAGTTGTGGTCAGTTGTAGTAACTTGTCTAGATAAAAGGCATATAAATATAATAAGACGAAAAATAAAGAATAATTTGATTTTAACCAAAATTTCTGTACAAAAGGGGAAAAAAGGTTTTATTCATGTAATTTTTGCAATTTTTTTGTTTTAAACAATTTGTTTTATTTTCTTAATAAATATAATCGGAATAGCAAAAAAATTTTGATTTTGGATAACAAACACTATTTATTATTATTTTTTGTTCTCACAAGTCACTTGCTGTTAAAATTATAATTTTCTTGAATTGTTTGCTAATTTTTATATGGGGGAAATAATAAAAAAACTAAAAATTCTAGG
>JAHBCN010005301.1:0-56738 GCA_019359885.1 Listronotus oregonensis
TACGGTCCTGACTAAAATTTTTATATCAGCCAAAAATCTGAAAACAAAATTTACTAATATGTAGGGATATTCGCATTGCCAACCTAAAAATGTTAGCTTGGACAAACTATATAGTACACTTGAAAAAATTATAGTTCATTTGAAAAAATAATTGTTTAATTCAATTTTATCGCCTTTATTAATTTTTGTTAAATATTCAACTTTTAAAAACTAATATGGATTTACACCTACTATTAGATCCGTATTGTATAACACTTGATAAAATTAAGATTTTATACTATTTGTAAACAAAACAATAGGGCAGAAGGATTACGTCATAAATAACGAATTGACATTTAAATCCGCTTATATGGGCTTAAATGGGATTCAGCACTGCTTGTTAAGTTTACCACCCTTGGGTCAAGTTTACACCAGAGTTTATTATAAGGTTAATAAACTCTGGTTCACACCACATTCTCCGCTACACCAGCGCCTTTTTATTTGATGCCATTCTGGGGCCACTTTTTGAGCAAAATGGCCATAAGATATGGTGCTCCTTACCTTTACCCTCCATATTTAAAATAAGTGTAGCTAGGGCGCTTTATTGAAATGTACTCTCATGTACTCTTATCAACAGTCATTTCTGCGCCAAATGACAAAGATTTTGAAATTAATTACAAAACGGTTGGTTTTTTTCTGTTTAAAAATATGATTTATAAAAATTATAGTAAATTTAAGGATTATGGTACAGGCATAATAGAAGATAGTAAAAAAGAGTATAATTATAGTTTATTTACCATAATTATAGTATGCTAACCCTGGAACTGAGCCATATCTTTTAAGGAATCGTCAGTCTTGGACCTCCTGAATAATCCTTGGGCTCCGTATGGTAACAAAAGCATGTAAATTATTTTATCAGTGAGGTCCCATGGTGTAATGGTTAGCACTCTGGACTCTGAATCCAGCGATCCGAGTTCAAATCTCGGTGGGACCTAGCTCTTTTTTTTATTCATAATTGATTTAATTATTATGATAAAAGTCATTTACTCCGTATTTTATATTCTAAAAATGTTAAAATATTGATATAGTCCATAAACTAAATAATGGTCCAGAAATTCCTTACTTTTATCTCACTTTCAAAGAGCTTTATTCGTTTATATCAGAAACTTATTTCGTCTAACGCCCACTTTGAAAATCAGTTATTTATGTAGCGCCCCCCTTTTTTTCACCTTAAAAATCCCAATAAGATATTAGTCTCGCCTGGAGTTTAATTAAACTTATATTCCAAACTAGACTTTTCTTATTAGAAAGAGCAATAATAATGCAACTTTAGTATATTAGAAATAATTTTAATTTAAAATAAACAATAATCAAAATTAAGCAATAATAAATTAGCTTTCCCATATTAAGAGAATCGGGGTAGCGGGCGGAATGGCGGGAGAGCGAGCGAGTGGGATGCGTGCGTGCGTTCGGCGGAACGTCACGTCAGTCGCCGGCCGGTCGCGAGCCACGGCTGTGTTTTTGGGATATGTCCCTCCCTGCACTTGCAAACGTACCCCATGAACGTTGACGGACTATAATACAGGATTGCACAAATAAATTGTACAATATTTGTTTGCGCCAAACGTTAATTATAATTGAACTTTTTAATTTTAATTTTACTTGTTCTATATTTTTATTAGATCAGGTACATAAAAAAAAATCCCGCGTTCGGCAAGTGCTGAGCTTGGCCGCAACAATAGATATACCTCTTTTTAATACGGATGTCTTCGGAGGTTGGGACCTCACCTGATACCTATTACTAAATACCTTAAGATTTAAATAACGTTGTAAACGCATTAAAAATATTAAATATTTTATATTTTTAGTTTATATTCATACAATAAAATAAGATATAAAAATGAATTAATAAATGGATGTTGTGTAGTATAAGTATTTTAATTTCAGTAAATTTTAAAATATGAAATATTTAGCTGAAGTTACAAATCACTCATCGCCCCCTTAAATCACATCAGCGCTCCCCGATTTTTTCTAAGCCCCTTACCGCCCCCCTCTAAGCCTCCAGCGCCCACAAGGGGGCGTTATCGCCCACTTTGAGAAAGACTGGGGGGGCCAACGTTTAAAGGGGCGCTCTATTTCTTAAAACATTTTTATAAAAAAAAACACACAACAATAAACAAACAAATCTATATTTGAAACTTTAGGCCAGACAGGAAAAATAATGTTCTTACCCAGCAGTTTTTTTGAAAAAATCTTGTAATTTTTGGCTGTGTGTTGCACTAACATCATTTTTTTTCACGATATTCCCTTCCTGAACTGAGCACCTGACTTTTTTTTCTTTTAATCCATTTTTACTCTTAACAAGTTTACCCTTGCATAGACAATAAACGACTAAATAACACCACAAAGAGGAGAATATGAGTACCAGAAATAAATAACATACGTTTGAAATCTGCCGATTTGCAATATTAAAAAATAAAGTAAACAATTCTGGAATATATCCAATACCGACACAATAAAAAGAAATGCCGCCACAAACGGATTCCGCGCTCAGCAGCTTTTGCCGCGGTGTTAGTGCTTTTGAAGAGAATAACCGCTCCGCTGACACTGTGGAACAGAAAAAATATTAACAAAAAGTGTGGACAATTATTATTTTAAAATATGACTTCTAAAATTACACCAGCAAGTAAAAAATGTTTAAAGCACAGCATAGTATGTTGTAAATAATACCTGTTTTATATACGGTAGGTTTGTTTGGGCGCAGGGGCGCTGGTCTAGAGGGGCGGGGGGGGCAGTCGCCCCCCTGGCTCCCACCTGGCTACGCCACTGTGTATGAACGAATAAAGCTCTTTGAAAGTAAGATAAAAGTCAGGAATTTCTGGACTATTATTTAGTTTATGGACTATATCGATATTTTAACATTTTTAGAATATAAAATACGGAGTAAATAAGGCTCCCATATTTATTTAAAAATCGACAAGGACTGGGGCAACCAAACACGGACGCATAATTTAGCGGGTGGTACCTGTTGAATTTCGTGTATTCATTCGATTTGTTATGTTCATTAGTCACTAAACATATTTCCATATTCTAACGCTCCAGTAGAGAGTATATTCTTCTTATGCGATAATGCTTTGAGAGATAGCCGAAACCGAATTAATATTAGAGCTATGGGTACTAGCATATAATAAAAATTCTAAGAAACTTTTTTTTTGGAGTGGACTACTGAATATCACCAAATAATTAAAAAACAAAAAAATTTTTTTTCTAAAACGTTGTTTTTGACAAAATTTTACAAAAAAGTTTTTTTGCATAACAGGGAAAATCGCATTTTGTTTACAACAGGTATTTTGTACAATACAGGTTTTAAATCCAGGGTAATTCATGAGGAAATGTCAATAGTTCAGGTACGTAGCCAGGGTCCAAAAATAAACATAAAAGTCTAGAGAAATATAGGTAGCAAGGCCTTTGTTTCCGAAATACAGGGTGTTAAAGTTTTTATTTAATTTTTCTATTTTTTAAATAAAATCTATGATAATCTAAATATTGGAGCAAAAATTGGTATCCGGGGGTTTTTTGCTATGACGGATTTGAATCTAATCTTAGTACGGCTCTTACTTGTGGGGGGTGCCAGCTACAAGTCTTTTTACTATTTTGAACAATCACAACTTTTTGGTACGGCCCTGTATTACATTTTTAAGTAAATTAAGGGCAAGTTTTTAATTGCATCGATGGATCCAGCGCATTAATTCATCAAACCGTTTTTAAACTCCCATTGGAGAGTCCGATGGATTCCATTAAAGCGTGTTTATAAAATACTTGAGCAAAAAAATATAAATAAAACGGAGGAGAAACACAACAACCCGCTAAGAATTGACAATTTCAGAACAAACAGCGAGCTTTTTTAAACATTTCGTTTTAATTTGTTCCATCAGAACTTCTCATGACGTCATTTGACGTTCAGCGCATAAATTCAGCGTACTTTTTATCGATGGAATAAAGAACTTGCCCTAAATAATTGTTTTGTCATTTTTATGTCAAAAAGGTATACTTGTTAAAAGTTGATATGAGCAACCGTTTTCGAGCTATTTGGATTAAAGAAAATTACGACGCATCTGATTTTATTATAGCAAAATTAAATAAAAATAAAACAAAGTGTATAAATAAACAATATGTATTTAAATTTTTAATAAAATTATTGTTCTTAAATTATGTTCAGCAAAACATAAACTATGTTTTATAATTTTTATCAAATACACATAAAGTACCTATGCATGTATTGTAAAAAAAAAATAGAAAAATTAAATAAAAACTTTAACACCCTGTATTTTGGAAACGAACGCCTTGCGGACCCATATTTGTATAGACTTTTATGTTTATTTTTGGAGCCTAACTACGTACCTAAAGAATTGACATTTCCTCATGAATCACCCTGTATAGGGTTGCCATATTTTTTTTCAGAAAATAACGGACGGGCAGCCCAGGTCAACATTTGGCCAAAAAAAAACCGCTTTTGACGTCATCTATTTTATTTTGGATGGTGGCGTCGCGACGTTTTCTTATGCTGACTAAAGGAGCGCGCCGCGCCCTTTGCTTTTAATTCGCACGGTCAAATTGGTGGTCAGCTGAGGTGATCTAAAGCAGTGAGAGCGCATCTTTATACTCATAGATGACGCCACATAGAATATAATATTAAGATATTATCACAGCTTATACATATAAACTGTATAAGCTGTGATATTATCATACAGAAAGTCAGAAGTTAATTTATTATTATTTTTATTTATTTTCTGTATGGATAGTAGTCAATATAATATGGATAATAAAAAATAACGGACAAGGGACTGAAACGGACCGGACAAACGGACGGTTTCAAAATAACGGACTGTCCGTTACAAAAACGGACGTATGACAACCCTACCCTGTATATTATATAATAAATCGTTTGATGAAAGTTTAGTAGATGGCATTTGAAAATGATCCGATTATAAATTAAAAACTAGCTTTGCCACTTTATCAAGAATTACAAGAATACAGAGTTGTATCACTACTATTCGCAATATTAAAATACACACATTGAACTTTATTTTCTTTCGATAGCAAAAAAATATCCCTAAGGATCACTGTAGCTATTTTGGTTTTATATCCGACTAATGATTGATAGAGCTCATCACAAGTCAGATTTATGACAGGGGCCGGAACAAGCTTTATATCGGGCCTCGGGCTGAACTGGCTAAATGGATTGGACAGGCCTGAACGGCTGATCGGTCCTGACCAGTGGTTCTGACAGGTTGTTTGGACGTGAGAGCTAATCCGGCTCAAGGGTGATAAACTCAACAAGGAGTGCTCGATTTTTACTATTTGTCCGCAGATATAGGTTATGTTTGGACGTCACCCGTTTGCCCATTTTGCCCAGAAGGTAGATTTATTTTATTAATTTTTGTTAAATATTCAACTTTTAAAAACTATTTTGGATATGCACTTACTATTAGAACTGTAATGTATAATATTTTAAAAAATTATAAGACTTTATATTACTTGTAAACAAAACAAACAGGCAAACGGATTACGTCACAAATACCGAATTGACATTTAAATTGGCGTATATGGGCTTAAATGGGATCGAGCACTCCTTGTTGGGTTTATCACCCTTGAATCCGGCTGACGGACTCTTCTGGCCTGAAGGGCTGGACAGGCTATTTAGACCTGATGGGCTGTTCCGACCTGTCTTAATTCCGAATAACCAGATATACATATAATATTATTCAGTTTCATTTATCAATCGTTTTATTGGTTTTGATTAATAGGTGATTTTTATTATTATATTTCTCTAATCTGGGCTTAAACGGATTTTAAAGGAACTTCGCTTATGCCTGAACCTTTAAATGATACGTTGTTCCTAGATCTTTTTTATGTTACATTGTTTAACATTCACTAAGAGTAATGTATGTTGTTTGTATACTTTAATCTTAACAATGGAAATTTGCTATTAAAGTAGATAGTCCACATTTCTTAGTGGCCATTTGATGGTTCCGAGCCAGACAAACACGTAGCCACCCATAATGCATCCAGAATCAACACCCGGGAACACTCGGTAAATATTTAGGGGTTCAGAACTGAATCAACACAAGCGAATTTACATATAATAGACCGAACAAAAACGGCGCCCGACAAAAATTGTTCCTCATCCGGTAATGATTTTGAATGCAGACCAGGGCTGTTACCACTAATAAGTAAACCTTTACAAAAAAACTTTATTTTCTTACCAAGACGAAATTCCTCCCGCCATTTAGTAGTGCCGTAATAGTGTAGTATCGAAGTCCGGAGTGACTTTAGAATCACCCGTGGTGACGTTGACCAGAGGTCGTAGAGTACATACTCGTAAATACAGAAAAGGGCTCTGCATCTAAATGTGCATTGCTATTAAAGTAGATAGTCCACATTTCTTAGTGGCCATTTGATGGTTCCGAGCCAGACAAACACGTAGCCACCCATAATGAGCTGGCAAATGGGACCGTAAGGAACCAGAGCCAAAAAACAAACATAATGGATATTTTCGCGACTTACCGTTTTTAACTACTGGTTGATAGCAGTTCTTTCCCCCACCATTCTAACCGTGTTTAACCAGCCTATCCTCGCAAAAACGAAACGGTTTACGTATGTCAACTTACTACTAATGGTTTAATACACTTTTAAGTTTAATTTAGAATGTAAGGTCTTTGAGAGGAGTTAAGAAATAAGTCGAACAGATAATATCTGAAACCAAATTTTCATTTAATAAGATATTAGCTGTTTCAAGTCAACTATAATAAGTAAATTTTTCCTTTATGATTGTAATATAACTGTATTAATTCATCCATTTGGGAATTAACTAATAAACCAAAAAATCTGCAATCCAAATAGTTGTTAAACAATAGCAAAACAGACAATCACAGAACCAAAACAATAGAAAAGCCGAATCCCCATTATTTTAAATTTAAATTTGACATAACCATTATTAACGCTCCTCCTATCAGTGGCGATAGCGGTAGATACTGGGTACAAATTGACGTAGATACTGACGACAGAACACCTCCCTACGTTCCTTTCTGGCGAAAAAACCGTATGTTAACTGTCCATAATCAATGTTCAACGCGTATGAATCGCCAAAATTTGATGACTGTGTGGTAGGGGTGGTAATGGTAAATCAGGATGTCATTTCATAAATGATTTGTATCATTTCCTCGGTTTCGTTGTTTTTTAATATAATTCGGTTCCTATTTTGCATCATTTCCTCTGAATTGTTAACCCGTAACTTGGGTAATTGTCTCGAAAGTTGCCTCCTCTCCGATTTTAACCTAATTTGGTGTACGGGGGCTTTTTGGGGCGCTGAATGCGAATCTGAAAAAATATTTTTTCGGCAACGTTTCGTTTTCGAGATACTCATCATCAAAGTTGAAAATCAAACTAACCTCATTTCCACTATATTTTTCCTTCTTTTTGTATACAATTAATAAAGTGGCACACAATATTGTCTCGAAAGTTGCCTCCTCTCCGATTTTAACCAAATTTGGTATACGGGGGTTTTTTGGGGCGCTGATTACGAATTTGAAAAATTTTATTTACACTATTCCTCCTTCTTTTTGCACAGAATTCTTGATTTTTACACCAAATTGGTACACAATATTTCACAAACACCTTTTAGAAACTTGTTTTTTATTAATTTTACATTTTTTTCCCATTTAATTGCAAACCTCCACTTTCACACGCCGCAACGTGTAGGCAACCATGTATACACTAGGCTTTTTGTAAACAATTGTGGCCGCTGCCTTTGAACTTGAGAGTTCGCAATTTAATGGAAAAAAGGTGTAAAATAAATAAAAATACAAGTTTTTAAAAGGTGTTTATAAAATATTGTGTGCACTTTAGTGTAACAATCAGAATTGTGTACAAAAAGAGGGGGAATATAGTGAAAATTAGGTTAGTTTGATTTTTAACTTTGATTATGAATATCTCGTAAACGAAACGTTGCCGAAAAAATTTTTTTGCAGATTCGTAATCAGCGCTCCAAAAAACCCCCGTATACCAAAATTTGGTTAAAATCGGAGAGGAGGCAACTTTCGAGACAATTACCACAATATTTTATAAACACCTTTTAAAACCTTGTATTTTAATTTACTTTTACATCTTTTTTCCATTAAATTACGAACTTTCAAGTTCAAAGGCTGCAGCCATATTTGCCTTTAAAATAACTAGTGTATACATGGTTGCGGCCACGTTGGGGCGTGTGAAAGTGGATGTTTGTAATTAAATGGAAAAAGGGTGTAAAATAAACATAAAAACATTTTATTAAAAGGTGTTTGTGAAATATTGTGTGCTAATGTAGTGTAAAAAATCAAGAATTCTGTGTAAAAAGAAGGAGGAATAGTGTAAATAAGGTTAGTTTGATTTTCAACTTTGATGATGAATATCTCGAAAACGAAACTTTGCCGAAAAAATATTTTTTCAGATTTGTAATCAGCGCCCCAAAAAACCCTCGTATACTAAATTTGGTTAAAATCGGAGAGGAGGCAACTTTCGAGACAATTACCGTAACTTGGCTAAAGAAAAGCTTATATGCAGTAGGCAGTAACTATCTAGAAAAATATATAACTGTCCTAACAATGTTCAACGCGGTATGTCGCCAAAATTTGATGCATATTAATTTCAAAGGTTTTCAAAGGTTTCGCCATAAATTTTACTAAAATTAAAGTATGTGTAAAACGGCTCTGTCGTGTGGTCTCTAAATCTGAACCAAACTTTGGAGTCACAGCCCTACTTCTAGGGCTGTGTTGGAGTATTGGTGTACTTTAACGTATCTAGAATCTAGAAGGTATGTGCTTGAACAATCGTATTGGTTAAAAATCCAACATCTGGCAACTCAGGCGATTTCCTACCAATACGATTGTTGGGATTGTTTATTTGTACGGCATTTTTGGACAGAACATGACTGATTAATGCTGTAAGGACGTACCGTTACTTTAAACGTAAAATAAGTGGCGTATAAACTCTCTATTATCACAAGCTAGCGCATGTCCGGAAGAAAAGATAAGCAGCTGCTTTCTGTCAAAAACCACGCAATTGACCATGTTTCAAACATTACGTCGTCAAACATCATAACAAAGGGTTCACATTTAAGTATGTAAATACACATTTTTGAAGCTTTTTTAAAAAAAAAAATCGTCACATAAACTCTTTTTTGTATTGTACTTTTAACATAAAACTTTATTTACGTAGTATAAGGGTTGCTTGGTCTAAATTGTATGTTTTAAAATTGCAAATACCTTTTATTAAGAACAATAAAAAAGACAATTATTTATTCTAAAATTTTGGTAATTGTATAAAATCACAGTATCACGCCCCCATTTTTTGGGATGAAAATCGACATGAATATTTTTTTTAATTTGACAAATATTTTATTTTTTAATTTGTCAAAAAAAAAGTAATAAAAAAGTAAAATGTTAATTTTTCGTTTAAAAAATCTTTTGAATTTTTTTGTTAAATCTTAAATTGATATAAAAAAATTAAATATTTGTCTTTACACGTGAAATATGCAAAATTTCTAAAAATTCGAAACAAATGAATGCTTTTTTTTTTTAAAACAAAAATGCATTCATTTAAAATTTCTATAAAATTTAATTTATATAATATATATATTATAATATATAATATATATTTACTTTTTTTGTAAATATGAGAAGGGAGGGAGATCAAACTGTTTTGAGTACAAACATGGAGTATCCGAAACCCCCCCCGTTACCTTTCATTTTTATTAATCTTACCCATGCTTCAGATACCGTGGGGTAGTTAAATATACCGATTATTTAAGCAGGAATATAAAATATAATTGAATAAAAAAAAAAACTACCATTCAAAAAAAGTCTTATTTTTTTTGATGCAATATATAAATCAGGTGTGGGGGCATATTCATCCATAAAATTGAAAATCTTAGACTTAAAACTGTAAAAATATATTTAGATGATTTAGGATATCTCAAATACGATGGACAGTTTAGAATGGTTTTTATAATAAACCACTCCTAAAATTAAAGGGGAAAAAAAACCCGCATTAACGAAAAAATTGAATAAAATGTTACTTTTCAAAAAAAGTTTTTCATCATATTTTCTCCCAGATTTAAAAAAAACCATTTAGGTTTTTCAATTCATTTTTTAAACAAACTACCTTGCAAAAGGGGGAAATTATCCCCCTTTAAAAGTAAAATAATATAAAATTTTTAAAATATTAAAAAATATATTTGGATGTTTTAGAATATCTTAAATATAACATGAATTTTTTTTAATTTGGGGGGTGGTCCCCCTTCAGGGTGGTTTGGTTAAAAATGATCTCAAAATCTATACAAACCCGCTTTTTTTACTTGGATCCAAAAAAAACGGTGGAAATTTTTTTTAAAAGCTAGGATTTCATTCATTTTTCTCACTGATAAGGGTAGTTTTTTCGCTTAGAAAAGGGTGGTTGACTATCATATTATACATTTATTTTTATTAGACATGTCCTAAAAAACTGATTTTTTTTTCAATTTTTTAAAATTTTTACATGATTTTATATATTTTTTGGGGGTGATTGTATCCCCATAGTTCATGAGGGTTGTTTAAACCTTCGCAGGGATGGAAATGTATTATTTTATTTTTTCATGGTCCATTTAAACAAAAATTCGTGAATAACTTTTTAAAACCACTGCTATTTTTAATTTTTGTTGGCATCCCCCTAAATGAAGTGACTTTTTTAAATTTGAAAAAAAAAAAGAAAAACAATGCTCTTCCCAAAAATAAATATATGTGAAAAAGTTTGGGATAAATATCAAATATTTGAATTAATAACTATCAAAAAAGGGTTTCTCTAAAAACCCCCTTAAATTTTATTCGATCATATAATTTAAGGTTTTATTAGTCCTTACCACAGTTTATAATCAAATTGCCCAGTGTCATTCTTGTAGGGAAAACGAAAAAGTTTAACTTTAGATTTCCCGACATTTTAACGAAAACAAATTTTAATTACCACAGGGAAAACGAAACAAATCACAACGCACAAATGGCAATACGATATGGAATGAATTAAACAAAAAAGTTTTTTTTTATTTCACTACAAAAAACTAGCCGTTTTTTGCTTCTTTGATGGCCACACTTTAATTAATAATTCTCATGCTTTTATTTGGATTTTATTTATAAAAAAATAATAAATTTAGGTGAGCCTATACCAATATTTCTTGTTATGTAAGGATGTTTTATAATAAAAAAATAGAATTTGTAAAAAATTAAAATCATGTTTACTAACGTGTATTCTTATACTAGGTAAAAATATATTTTAGGAAATAATTCCTCACAGTACAAGTTTAAATAATTAAAACTTTAATATTTAATAAAGAAAAAAAATAAGAATAAGATTATTAAAACTACTATAAATTCGAAGCCTATTTTCGACAGAAATAATTCCTACTTTCTGTTACTTCTTTTATTGGTTTGGCAACAGTGTTCGTTTATACAGCAGCGTGTGCACGTATATTCTCTCGATGGACGCTCGCTCGAGGAATCTCAGCAAGCGAGCGTCCAAACCTATTACCAAAAATTTTATATTGTTCTGTGTGTCTATAGTGGTAACTACAATTGTCTTTGCCTGCTTCTATCATTACCTACTGAGACGTCACCGACGTGTGTGAATATACATTTAGCCTATATCTATATTTGGTATTAAAAAAATAACAAATACTTTCTACATTTAATCTTTATTACAATTTTGTTTTAACGTTTTTCTATCCGAATTTCTATATTACCATATTATCACAGCGGGGGTCGTCGATGTCGTGATATGGGTTAATAGTGTATCGTGCATCACTAGCCTACCGTTTCGCCTGTCAAACTCCTTATCTGACAGGTCAAAGGTATAGAAACAGATCACCCGCTGCGTTTAGGCGGCGATCACCGATGTTTAAAAGTGTTGTACCAAGAAAATTTGAGATATTTGATATTCAATGGATTTTTTTTCAATGTATTCTAATAATTATTTTTAATTTTATTGTTAGTATAACTTATACTAGGTAAATTGTTTGAAAAAAACACATATATAACACAAAGTACCTTCTAAATAGTTTGCTTTAAGTAGGAAATTAGAGTATAAAATTTGACTTTTGTATGTGTAATTGCTTGACTTAACATGCAAGATTCTTTGTACAGGGTGATTTAACAAAGAGTAAACAGGACTATATTAAATTTGTGGTTTATCTCATATTTAAACAAAAATGTATAATAGCTACCTTGCGTATTTTTTCGTATAATGAAAGAAAATAATTTGAATTGAAACAGAAGAAATACGACTTTAAATTAACATTTTCCTAATGGAACACCTTATTTATTACTTTATTTTTAAAAAGAACAGAATTATTTTTATTCATATGACAAATTTTTAAAAACAGATATAGCTAACAATAAAAACCTAGAATGTCAAAACCCGAAAGGTCTATATTTTGTCAAAGTCTAGCGTTTACTTTTACTTTTATTATATCTCGGCATAGGTCAAACATTTTTGGAGAAGTTTTTTTTTCTTGAGATAGACCATAAAGGCTAAGGCCTAAGTACTAACGTCCCGTGGATATCTGAAGTGTGGTAAGAGGGAGTTTATTCACACGTGACTTAAAGACTTGGAGATTTGGAGAAAAAGGAAAAACTTCTGCGGGTAGCAAGTTCCATAGCCTGGACACTCTAGGGATGAAGTAACGAACAACGTAAAAAATACATACAGAGTATACAGATTACAGGAAGAGAAATATTTTGTGGCTCAGAAATGGAATACAAGCTTTTTTGATGTTGCTTTTCTTATGGATGTAATATGTTTGTACCAGTTAATGTTATTCTTAAAATTAACACCCACAAAATTAAATGATTGAAAAAGAGAGAAAATCGTTAATGTGAAGAAGAAACAGAGTTGGTCCCATTACTGAGCCCTGGACACCCCAGCATAAATTTGGCAGAAGCTGGAAGAATGACCATCTACAATAACTGATATACATCGAATATAGAGAAAACTGGAGAGCCAAGAACAAAGCTTAGGTGAAAAACCGTACGAGGGAAGTTTGCTAAGTAGCCCATCATGCCTGACTTGATCAGAAGCTTTGGATATCTCCACAGAAGTGACTTGTTGCAGTTGTATGAGACGAAGGAAAGAAGATCAGCTATGGATCTGACGAAAACCATACTGTCTGTTATGTAAAATTTTGTATTTTTCTAAATTCTTTAAAACTTGGGCATTATTAAATTTGTCCGTAACTTTACAAACAACAGAAAAAAATATAGGTCTACAGTTAGAAGGGAGAGTTCTGCATCCTTTCTTAAGAACAGCTTGCCCATATGTAGCTTTCTAGCCATCCGGAAAAATGCCCGAGTCGTAAAAGATTGGTGCAAGCTCAGAAGCACATTTTTATCCTGCATGTATATTGCATACCTGCAAGTTTAGGAACTAATTTGATCTTAGCACTAAGTTCCTTGAAAAAACCAATATTTATTTATGTAATAAGCATTATTATGGTACTAGCCGTAAATATTATCAGACAAGCTATTAGCCGAGGCTGATAACACGGTGTGTATCATAATGATCTTTTTCGATCCCAAATAATATAAAAAATTGCATAAATATTAGTGTCTTACGTTATTTTCATGACGGTCCTAGAGCTGGGTTTCCACTGCGCGACACTTGTCTTGCGTTGTGGATACCTACCTCCTATCCTTAAACTTTTTAAGCAAAGACGTTTTAGGGGAAGCGGATGGCTAGTCGGTTTTTGGGTGTGAATTTAAGATTTCTGCGTTGTTTATGTCGCTCCGTGTAAACGCGCACGTATTTGAAGCTTCGAAGTACATTTGCTCCATCTTGCGCAAACTAATGGCTCAACTTGTTTCGCCTCTAAGCTGGAAAACGTTTCGCATTATGGAAATACTTTGCTTTAGATAGGAACTTCGCGAGTGATTTGTGCGAAATTGTTGCACGAGTAAATTTGCGCAGTGGAAACTCAGCTTAAGACTATAATAAATCCAGTTTGGTTCTGGAACTATAATGGAACCATAGAGAACTTAGTCTAAAAAATTTGTGTCAATTTGGCACTAGAAATAACGCCTAAAATATGTCATTATGACACGTCAGAAGGCAATAGTTATTAACATTACAAGTGCGTTTATAAGCATGATTACAACAACGAGTGTGAAAAATAGGGATGACGAGGTTGTGGATCAAGTGTTGTAATCATGATTCAACGCACGTAATAATTTTAAAATTACATACGAGGAAGGTTTTAAGAACCCCCAAATTTACAACACGATTTTCGAAAATTTTATTGGACGAGATGATCAAAGTCTCATTAATCCCGAAAGAGTTGTAATAAGTTACCCTTGAGTTGTGTACTAACTTTTCACGATTTAAATGTTTGTCTTGGATAAATAAAAGCAAAGTTGTATAAATATATATATATTATATATATATATATAATATATATATATATATATATATTACGTAACTCCCAGACATTTGGCTTCTTACAGTATAGTGTTTGTAATTAGAGATTTACTGATAAAGTAGACGGTGTGTAATTAGGTTCTTACTAATATAAGTAGAAAAACGTTTAACCTTACAACAAAAGGAAATACTATTTTTTTTCGTTTATTAGTTACACACCTTTAACACATTTGACTATGACATACGCAAATACTTTTCGCACAGAAAATCTATTTAAAAATTAGGACAAATGATTTCAAAAGTCTCCCATTAATGCCGGAAAAGCCGAGATTATAATAAGTCTAAAAATACACTACACTAATAATCAGCTGATTTCTAGTGTGCAAGTGGTGTAGTATGGTCTTAGGAACGAAAAATTGTAAATTTTGTTGTAAAACTAACCTCTCTCTTTTGTATATTTGGTATTTTCATTTTTCTTTTACATTTAACCATTGGTAATACCTGTAATAAAATTAAACCAATTTCTTGTACCAAGACTACTAAGTAGAACACCAACAATGACCGAAAATTTTCGGGGGTAATACCACGAGTGCTTAAAAATTACCGATAATTTTCATGAAAGCTTGTTATTTATAATTCCAATAACTCAAAAAACGAGTGAAATTTGCATAACAAGGTTGAATGAAAATTATCTGGTGCACGAGCGGTATTTAGGGAGAATATTTCTAGAATGGAGAAATATGGAAATATTATACTATTAAAATGTTTTTTTTTTGTCATACAATTTTCAATTTCATGCAACATAATGAAAACTATAACTGAAATCGTTTTTAATTACTTTATCTATTTCTTCATCGTGTACATGACCAAATCGACTCGTTGTGACTGATTTTGACGTTTCTAATTGACAATACAAACAAACAGGTTCGATTGTTCTGTGTTTGTAAGTAAGTGAAAATACCACGTTGTCTAGGCAACGTGAAATTTCCGCTAAATTTTTTATTTTTAACGTGTCTTATGGAAAAATTTATACATGAGTGAAATATTCATACTTATATAATTGAACCTAACATTTATAATTTTTAAATGTCAACAATATTTAAATGACGCTAAATTCCACTCTTTGCACCTTCTTTCGACAAGATGTAATTTAATTCACACAAGTATGATGTATTTTGCACTGTTTATTGTCGAAGAAATGTAAAAGTGTAAAAATTGTACACTTTTGCAAGCAAAGGAATAAACCCAATATAAGAAAATATACAACCAGTTTTTGACATGGTATGGTGGCAAAAAATAAATGCAATAAAAAAGTGGGTAATATAAAAGCCGAAGTGCGACCCAAACTGGTCAACCAGTCAATTCATTACAGTTAGATATTCACCATCAGTAGCAGCAGGGATTGATTTGAATAAATGTAAAAAATGTGTTATAATAAGTAGTAGAAAGTTTGAAAAAAATGTAATTTTAGATATACATATGAAGTTGTTTTATTTTAAATACTAATTGTGTATAGTCCTACTTTGTGAAAAGTATTCATCATAACTAGAGGTTGTAAATTACAAAAATGCTTAGTCATATACGGTAAAATTAAGTTAGACCTAATTCAACTGAATTAAGGGTCGTTTTTTTTTCTGCATACTTTTTTAAGTTAATATTAAAAAAACAGTCTAAAGATAAAGAAAATGACTATTCTCTGTTGCAGATATTCTAATCTAAAATGACAAAGCGCTTTTTCTGAGAGTCACATATTCGCGATTTTTCCGTCTGGCGCGCCTGTAACGTGTCGCAATTTGTGGGGCAATAAAGACATTACCGAACGCGGTTGCATGGCATACACATCGCGGGGCTTATGACTTACCTAACGGATGACGATGAGTTGCATATCTGAACAGGTTTCAAATCTATTCTAACATATTGTTTGTGTTCAATGAATATATGTTTTTAAAACTTTATTTTACTCACTGGCAGTATAATTACAAAATACTACGTCATTATTTAAAAAATTACTGACTTTAAATAAGTATCTTGTCATGTTAAGTCAGAATTAAACCCATTTGTAGTAACGTCATCCAGATGAGAAAAAACATATGGCGTAAATAGATGATTAGATATTTTTGTCATAGTCCAGTAAATGAAGGAACAAAGCTGTAAATACATCTGTACAGTTTTTCATTGTAGCGCAATTAGGTCTTCCGGGATGCTTTCGAGCAAAAAAAAGTTTATCAACATTAACAGGTGGGAAAGGGCTGAAAATGGCCTCTCAAGGCCCGAAAAATGGGTTTCCCGCTAATACTTGTATCTCCTAAGGTATGCAAATTAGAGAATTTTTGTTTAGAGAAATACTGAAGATTGCCTTGTAATCTACAAAAACGGTCCTTATTTTTTTTTTTTGAAAAATCAATAGTTTTCGAGATAACGGGACCCAAAAGTCCCCTCATTTCAGCTGCCGCTCTACCGTTAGCATGCCGCTATCTTCATGGATTCACTTATAAGCGGGCGGACGAATTGTTCCATTACTCGGGAAATATTGTACATTTTTTAATCATTCAAAATTCATCGAAATGGAAAAACCCGTACCTATCATTGCATATGAGTTTGGGTCCATTCTGATTTTTCTAGAATAATAAAAAAAGCGGTCAAAGTTTTTTTTCACAATATATTAAGATTATTTCATTAATTATTAATTATTTTTGGAAAAAATGGTTTGTTATTAAATTTCTTTTTAATAAGACCTTAGCAAGTGTTCAATGATCCCAAAAAATTTCCTTCACACTTTTTTGCGTTTAAAAAAAAATTGTTTTGCCCATCTGCATTTTTTAGCCGTTTCCGGAGTTCTAGAAAATCTGTAAAATAAACACGAATCAAAAACTCATCATCTATTGAAATGCTCTTCGATGCACAATATTTGAAAGCTTGGAGTGTCTAGCTTCTAAATGTACTTTTTTCTGTTTAATAAAGTCCCATAGTTTTTCAAAAATCTCGGAAATTCATCACACCAGTGACTCGCGGACTCACAACTAACCACATCTATCCAGTGTGGACTGTTATGAATTTTTCGACGGCCGTTTTTGCAATTTTTTTCTCTAGCTTTGGCCTTACAAACTAAGTGTTTTAGCCACGTGTCACGGTTAGTTTTTATTCCTAGGTTTGTTTTTAATAATTTAGTTTGTTTACCTTAATGCAGTTCGGTTTTAATTTTTTTTTTGCAGATTATTTTTGGCAAAAGGCTCCAAATTTTATTGTAATTGCTGGGTTACTTCTGTCTTTCTATCGCCTTTGGTATCCTACCTTATGCTTTACGTTGCTTTTTTCCCCTTGCAGTATGGTGTACTAAAAAATTAACATAAGATACCTCGAGTCGATAACTGGCCTTAATTTTGTTCGATGCAACATTAATTTTGAGGTACATCTTTCACTATTGACTAAACCAAGCTTATTAAGTAGGTTAGATTCACTTTGTATAAATCAATAGTTTCTAATTTAAGCAGGGACTTACCTTTAAAATGTTTGTATTTTGAATTAACCATGTCAGGGGTTCGTAACCAAATTTTGTTTCTCCAGGTATTCGGTATGGTTTTTTCCCCTATATACAATCCTCGACAGCTTGTAGGTTTGTCTAGAAATTACATTTCCTTAGCAGTTTTGCTTTTATTGGCTATGTAGGAAGGGTTGTTTACATTACCTTCCGTATTTACCTTAGTTTGTTTACTTTATTTTTCCATTCCCAACAGTTGTCGTGGGGTCACAAGGGCAAGAGCAGTTTCCTTTGCCTCCAGAGTCTTTTTTGTACAGGTTCTTTGTATTTTATCCTCTTTGCATTGAAATTTTAAACACCTGTTATTATTCTGGATTGTTGTATAATTTTGTTTAAATTTATTTTGACAAGACAGATGACAGTTCGAGGGAATGTTATTTGGGCAGCGTGGGTAGGCAACTCAAAATGTTGTAACGATGTTGCCAATTTGGGGGCGAGAAAATTCCTAGAATTAGCAGCGATGTGCGTGCGCCCACTGGTACTTTTTGAGAAGGACAAAGGGCCATCGGCCATGTTTTACGACTTTCACGTCAATCTTCAAGCCAAGAACTAGGAAAATTTGCAGCTACTGGTATTCAAGCCATCTTTGTAGGATTTGTGCTGCAAATTTCCCAAAAATCTTTCCCGATTTAAGTTACCTTTAGTTGTGTGTTTATTTTGGTAGTTTTGCGTTGCCTTTTTGGCTGTTTTTGGGAAAGAAATCTGCACTGCAGGACTTGTAGTTCGACGCCGCAGGGATCACGTGTTAGTTGAAAATACCCCTTTACACCTTGGGGTTCTTCGGACGGGCCATTTTTCTTCACATGGGCCATTAATTTTTTTGAAACAGTTTTCGCTTTGGTTTGGAGGGGCCATCAATTTGGTAGAAGTTTTCTTGGGACGGGTCAGAGATAGTGACCATTTAACTGTTAATGTGTTGTTTGTAGTTTTGGACACCATCCCTCTTCACGGTGTAGTGGCTGGCACACCTGCCATCACTTGGATTCAACAAAACAGGCAACATTAAAATTAACCTACTAACAATTTTTTTAACACTTTTCAAGAAACAATTTAGGACTCTACCTTTTAAATTTTTACCACATTGTTATAAATTATTTGCGGCCTTTTCTTTTATTTTTATTGTAATATTTTTTTTTTTTTTTGGTAAATCTTAATATTCTTATTGGTTTTCAAATGGTGCACCTGGTCATTAAATTATTGTTAATTAAATAATTATAAGCGGTATTCTTATATATTTTTATATTTTATATATTTTTTTATTGTAGACTTGTATGATATTTGTAAATGTATTCTTTTCATCTTAGTATAGAAAATTTAACAGTTACCCAGCGCATTCACCATTTTATTTCGATTATGTATTTTCTTTTTTTTTGTACACTCTTAAATTACAAATTCTAATTTTTGTAAACAATTTAATACAACCTTTTATAATTATTTGGTACATTTCATAACCCAGCGCATTTACCATTTTATTTTGATAATTTTTTTTGTGTAAACTTTTAACTTTTAAATTACAAATTTATAATAAATTCCATTAACTATTTGTTTTAAATATAGTGTTTTATTTGGCTCGCCTAGTGTCTCCTTTTTCTAATGTTAATATTGTTTAGTAAAATTTTTCTTGTCTTTGAGTGGTAGTAAAGTTGAACGAGAGTTCCCAATTAAACCTTGGAAGGTCTCTGCTAGGCCTGGCACCAAAAGCAGTGGCGCCCAGTTTAACCCCCCCTACTCTCCGGCAAATGAGTTAGGGCATTTTTGCACGCTCTCTCTGCTACTCACCTTCAGCTTTACTGTACTTTTGCTATTTAATTGTTATTAATTTTATTAAAAAAAATAATAATAATATTTTTTTAAAGGCTGCCAACGGCCAAATAAAAGATGGAAAAGTGTTTTTTAGGCCAAAACACTTGGGCTAAAGCCACAGCGTGACACACGTAATAATAAAGTTTTACAAACTAAGTGTTTTAGCCACGTAATAATAAAGGTTTTGCAAAAAATATTGGTGTTGTGAAAAAATGGTAGGGAACATTTTTGTAGATTTCGAACTGATTTTTATTTTGTGTCTAAGCAAAAACTCTTTAATTCGCATATTTTGGCAGATATTCGCGGGAAACTCATTTTTGGGCATTTGGAGGACCATTTTCAGCGGGTTTCTACGTCGAAATCGTGATAAACTTTTTCTAGCTCGAAAGCATCCGCGAAGACCTAAAAATTGCGCTACAGATAAAAACTGTACATATTTATCTACAGCTTTGGGTACTTTCAGGTCTTCAGTTACTGTCAATCAATATCAGGTTAAAAAATTTACTATCGTGTTCAGAAATAGTTTAGGCAACATATTTTTACCTTCATTAATTTTCTTGAATCCGTGTGCTTGGTGTCATCTTGCCAGCTACTACGAAATTATCCCTTGCTAAAAATCCACAATGCAAACTTGACCTAAACCTTCCGGACCTAAATTTCTATTTTTGATATACTTCCTTAAAAAAATATTTTTCTTATTAACAATATGTAGCAAGTCCATCAAATATTTTTTGTTATTTGATTTCTTTCACTATATTTTTAATCCCTTAAGGGTCGATGGAAAACTTAAAATATTTAATTTAATTTTGAACTTTTGTCCTATTATTGTCAATGTTACATATTTTTTTTTGGCATACATAGAATAAATTGTGTCCCAAGTTATACATCTCAAATATATTGTAATTTTAATTTTTGCGTTCTTTCGCCTGGAAGACATCCTGGAAGCATAATTCTGGCCTGATTTTATTCCATTCTTTATATTTAAGTTGGTTGTTGGCTTAATTTGGCTGAAACTGCGGCTCGCTGTATTACATTCTCAATTTAAAGTGCAATTCCGTTTTGGACTTGTTCCTTTCCATTGAAAAAAAGCCAAGATATTTAAAATTATCTGATGCATTATTCATAACACCTGTTATCTCATTTTCTTGGCAACTTTTCGAAATAACTTTGGACAACAAGTTGACACACCAATGTTTTTGATTGACATTGGCGGATACTTTACATAACCAAAAATATAAAAAATAAATATTCATCGGAGATATTTTTTTCAAAAATTTGTTGTCACCGCTGTTTGGAATATACTAAAGAAAGATAATCAAAAATGACTTCAAGGCAAATAGATATAATTCCGACCTTTAATCAAAGGAAATAATACCTTTTGTAACCTATTTAGGAATGTCATAAATGACAATTAGGACATTTACAACACAAAATATTTGACAAAAACAAAAAAAATACACAAGGTGGATGTTCAACTTTTTTTAATACTAGAAAAGTCACATATAATGTCCTATTTAAACCTCGTTTAAAGACCCTGTATATCTATCTATCTATCTATCCATCGTAGCATGGTGAGTTTCCTTGCTGGGGCTCTGAGTACCGAGGCCTAGGCCCATTATGCTCTACACCAACCCATAAGCATACACAGGTTCCGTAACCTAGTACTGTCTCTTATGTATGAATTCCTTTTACACTGATATGGCGCTGTCATTTTGCTTACTAGAACCCCAACTTTCTTACTAGTGATGCGAATCCTGTTAGGGGTAGGAATCTTACGTCACTTACGTCCAGCCATGCCGTTCCTAGACATTTTTCTCTGATCTGCCCTAGTGCTGGGCAATCTCTAAGTATATGTATGGCGTCCCCTCTTCCCTCGCCACACCATCTACATGTACTTGTCTCACTTTTACCTATCTGGTTGAGATAGTGTCTGTTTCTAAAATGACCTGTCAGTATGCCTGTCAGGTTTCTTATTTGCACCCTATTAAAGTCCTTTATGCTCATCGGTAGGTCCTTCCATAGGTCTTCCCCAATAATAGCCTTTGATTGTCTAGCTTTTGTCTTTTTCCAGTTCTCGTTGAACCGTTTCTCCAACCATGTTGCTATCTCTGTCATATCCGTGTTATAAGAGATTCCCACGGTATATTCAGGTCCATTGTCCTCCGCTCCCAAATTGGCGAGTTTGTTAGCCATTTTATTCCTCTGGCCGTTTTCGTTAGTTTATTAATTGCTTTCCGACACCTATTCGTGAGTTCTAATCTGTACACTGTATTTGTTAGCGCCCCGATCGCTGCCTTACTATTAGAACATACGGTTATCTTTTCCCTTTATCTTCTATTAAAGCAGTATTCTATGGCTTTGGTTATTGTCATAAGTTCCGCCTCAAATACGGTTGCATATTTGATACCCTGTATATACAAGTAGATCAAGCTTATTCCAAAGGTATTAAAAACAAAGAATATTATCTTTAACACAATCGTGATATCGGTTCTTCTTCTTTTTCTGTACGTATTCGAAAGGGCGTGGGCAGCACACAGGGTATACACTTGCTGTCACTCATTCTTCGGAAGAAAAAACGCGCCGTTTCGCGCTTCATTTCGTTCGGCTATCTGCTGTCTTGATGCTATATGAAAATTTTGAAGAGCGACGTATTCGATACATATACTGTCCAACAAAAAGTTGTATTACCCTTCTTTTGTAACTTCTTTCATTGTTTACTATTTATATTATGGTGGTATTATTAATGCCATTTTTTTCTCTCATAATATCCTACTGTGATCAAAAACCAAGGTGAATTTTGTTATAAAATGAAAAATCTTTATTTATTCGTTTAAATCTATTTTGTCACCTTCAAAATAATCCCCCTCCGATAAAATAAACTTGTGCAAACGTTTCTTTCAGTCCTCCATGCATGTTAAATAGTCGTCTTCAGGTATGGCCTTTAATGCACATAGCATTTCACCTTGAATCTCTTCAATCAACTTAAAACGCGTCCTTAAAGTGGTCTTTTGAGTTTTGGAAACAGTCAGAAGTCACACGGAGCTAAATCAGGCGAATTTCAGCGGCTGAGCAACGATATGAGTGAAATTTCCCCTTTTTTTATTCTAAACGTTTCGGCACAAGAAATTTTATTGCGCAAGTAAAATTTGATCGCACTTCGTTGCTCAGCAAAATCAGACAATGTAAAAATCGCCAAATCAACTTTTCTTTGTTCACAGCACCAAGCGTAAACTAAATACTTATGATGTTAGAGACGTCAAATTTTTACCAGGTGTTACCAGCAGTGGTACCAGGTTTTTAGAGAAACTTCTCAAAGATTTAAAAATGGTAGATTTTTGGTTTCGGCAGATAAATATTTGACTTGGATAATTTCGATTTTCCGTAATCTCTCCAAAAATTCTAAAAATTTGTTTCCTGGCAGTATTTGACCTGCAAGTAACGAAAAAAATATCTACTTGGTCAAAATTTCTTTATAGCAAGAATGCGACATATTAGCTCGAACCGCGTAATCGGCCCACATAGTTGCGATATTGGGACCTTCCGATCGTTCTAGCGTAACGGGGCAGTTAGATTTGAAAATCTGAGATAATTTGCTACAGGCAAAAACATTTTCCAAAAAATAATTTGTTTTTAATAAGAAATCTTTTAAGAGCAAAATCACCGGTCAAACGCTCAGTCAAAACTGAACAATATCGTCGGCTATACGTTAGGACGAAACGGATTCTAAAACAAGATTGACATGTCTGTGCGTGACATGTGTCAATGAGTTGATTTTGTTAATTTTAAAATAAACTATCAATTTTTTTTTAGAGACTGGTACAACTTTACGGACCAGGAATGAGATGTCACTGATGCAAATGGATAGACCTACAGCCATTTTTTACACTCTTTTTCATAGAATCTGTTAAAATACTTAAAATTTAGATTAAATACTTTGTTGCTTATACTAAAAGAGCAATTGAGTGCTTGCCTGCATAGCAACAAAATCACACTCGTTGATAACGTGGTGAAAAATAAAGCTCAATGTAACATGTTTTTAAAAAATGATATTTTGCAATTTCTGTTATCTTCTCTGGGAGCCGTCTTGATTCACTACCGGAGGCAGCGCAGCCTCTTGGGCTTTTTGTGCCTAATCCACCATTATCTTTTATACCAATCCTCCCATTAGTTTTATTCCTTCTAGTCTCTATTGTGGGCTAATTTCCGGTTACCCAAATAATGCCTGTCTTTTGTGATTCAATGCTTCACATTCGTACAGGTAGTCTGTTTCTTCCCCCTCGTCGCACATTCTGCAACTTAGGTCCCCATTGTATGAGCCTATCTTGTGTAGGTGTCTTCTTAAGTTATCGTGCCCTGTTAGTAACCCTACTGTTATGCGAAGTCTTTTCCTATTTTGTCTGAGTAGTTCTTTCTTTGTTCTTTTGGATGGGCCCTTTATAAAGCCTTTTCCATGTCTAATTCTACTGAGGTTTACCCAGTATTCCTCGTGTTTGTTTCGGACCCATTCTCTGGTTTGCCCTCGTGCTGTGGTTTTGGTCACTCCAAGGGCAGGTTCTGGTCCAAAGTATGGTGTGGATGATCCATGTCTCGCAAGCTCATCCGCTTTTTCGTTGCCTTCTATTCCCGAATGTCCTGGTACCCACAGGAGAGTTACTCTTTTGGGTTCCCCAGGAATTGGATTCCAGTCTTACGTTACGGGTCACGTGCCCCAGTGCCTTGCGTCTGTTTTTAGATCCGTTTTATAACCTCCTGTTATTTTCTTTCAGTGCAGTAAAGATATTTTCCGTTGAATACACTGGTGTCCAGTAAAATGGAAATTGTGAATTTCTATTTCACTGACCCCGCTCTTGGGTTTTGGAACCATCCGTATACCAGATAATGTCTTCAACCGTGCCGGGGAGATCGGGTTGCTGCCACTCACTTCGATCTGGAATTTTTACCTTGAAGTTTTTGTTAAATGAGTATTGGGGAATCATCTGGTCTGTTCTTTCGTCCAGGCTGTTGCCGCCAACCTGACTTTTTATGTTGTTGTGTTCCAAACTAGCGTAGACACCAGTTGGTTTCTGTGGCATTCAGAAGTAGCTCATTCTTGCCCATAACTATGAGGCTAAGTGGTGGAAGGTCTAAAAGACACTCCATGGCTGCTGTGGGGGTTGTATTAATTGCTTCTGTTATAGCTAAACAAGTAAATCTCTGTACCTTGGCTAGTTCTGTAACAGCAGTTCTTTGTTGCATTTTTGTCCACCATACCAGTGATGCGTTTGTTATCATAGACCTTACCAACATGGTGTATAACCAATAAACCATGTTTGGTTTAAGGCCCCATGTTTTTCCATGAGTGCGTCTGATTAACGTAAGAGTCTTCTCCGCTTTCTTTCTTATTTTTTAAAGATGTTGTTTCCAGGTAAGTTAAAGTGTAGGATGACACCCAAATATTGTATAAAATCGTGTGATACAGTCGACAAGTATTTAACGATTAATCAAAAATTCCTGCTATCCTTATATCAATATAGCAGAAATTTCAATTTTCGAAATCGGCTTGAGCAACGAAACCTATTTTAGCAATAATTGAAAAATTGCTTAATTTCAGTGATTTTTTATCGAGTTTTGCTAATTACCTGCTAGCCAGATAGAACTAAGATTTTAAGTTGTCTTACTATCATTCTGTAGCGACATGTTGGGCAGTATATGTATCGAATATCAAACCTGACTGACACCGCCGGTATATCGAAACGCAGCGTATTATTAGCCGTTCTGCTATTAATATTTTAATACATATTTATTAGTTTGTGAAGAGAAGGAAGATCTCCCCGCGGCGAAGAGCCCTACAGAAGAATGGACAACGTTTAATTGTCTGCCAGTCATTTTTAGAGAAAAATTCGAAATGAATCAAAATCAAACGCCTGTACACCATGTTTTGATCGGGGCGGGTACGATCTACACTATAATTTTTTCGACAACTGCCTTAAGACTCCGATTTTGATTGACTTTTAATTAATTTTTTAAGCTTTATGTGTCTGTGATAGAGTATTTATAACATTGAAGTAGTAAATTGTAAAAAAAATGCTGAACTATCATTTCAAGGTTACTTTTTATTGTTATTTGCAATAGTGGGCGTATATGGATTTAATTCATTTTACATACAGGCTATTAGTTGCCAGGTATGAACAAGTAATTGGATATCGTAATTTGCAACCATCTGCTTACCAAATAAATTTTATACTAATATTAAGATATTTTTTTTGTAAACCCGGTGGTATATTGGAATGACATTCTTTTTTAAGTTGGACAACACGTAATAAATATGGAAGCGTCTAAATACAGAAGACTTTATCACGAGTAGGAGAAACAATATCTTCTGTTTTTGAGCGTCATTGTGTCAATATTGTTTGTTACAGTTTGTAGTTTAGCAACACCATCTAAACTTTGCTCGTGATTAGTTCCCGTTAGTAGTAGTTTTTCACAAATATCTGCATTTTGCGTGAAATTAAAAAATTTAATAAAAAAATTTTTGAGTGAAAAAAACTCAATCGGCTATGATTTAAAAAAACATAGATAATTTTGCAATTGGGATTTAAAGATAAAATTTAATCATATTAAAATAATAAAAAAATCAAATAGAGAATTTGCTGTAGAAATATTTTTTTCCTGTAGTCCAGTAAATAAAGG
The DNA here is from genome assembly GCA_019359885.1 of Listronotus oregonensis. Lineage (NCBI taxonomy): Eukaryota > Metazoa > Arthropoda > Insecta > Coleoptera > Curculionidae > Listronotus > Listronotus oregonensis. The sequence continues at coordinate 26,462 of JAHBCN010005301.1, forward strand.
GACAAAGCTGTAAATAAATCTGTACGGTTGTCCCTTGTGGCACAATTCTCAGGTTTTCGGGGATGCTTTCGAGCAAAAAAAGTTTATCAAAATAGCGTCTCAAGGCCCGAGAAATGGGTTTCCCTCTAATATCTGCCAAAATATGCGAATTGAAACATTTTTGTTAAAACAAAAAATGAAGACTGCCTTGTAATCTACAAAAATCGTTTTAATATATTTTTTTGAAAAATCGATAGTTTTTGAGATAACGGGACCCAAAAGTCCCCTCATTTCAGCTGTCACTCTACCGCTAGAATGCCGCTATCTTCATGGATTCACTTATAAGCGGGCGAACGAATTGTTCCATTACTCGGGCAATAATGTACATTTGTTAATCGAAGTTTATCAGAATAGAAAGACTTGTACCTATGATTGCATATAAGTTTGGGTTCATTCTGATTTTTCTAGAATATTAAAAAAAGCTGTCAATGTTTTTTTTTTCACAATATTTTAAAAGTATCTCATTAATTTATTAATACTTTTTAAAAAATGGTTTGTTATTAACATTTCTTTTTTATAATGAGACCTTGGCAAGTGTTCAATAATCCCAGGAAATTTTCTTTACCATCTTTAAGGAATATTTTAGTAGATTTCGAGGTGATCTGCATTTTTTGCCAGAACAAAAATTCTCTTTTTCGGATATTTTGGCATATATTCGCGGGAAACTTATTTTTGTGGACTTTGGGGGAGCATTTTCAGCGGGTTCCCACGTCGGAATCGTGAAAAACTTTTTCTCGCTCGAAAGCAACCGCGAAGACCTAAGAATTGCTCCACAAAAGAAAACTGTACAGATTTATTTACAGCTTTGAGTACTTTCAAGTCTTCAGTTACTAGGCTTCTGGGGAACACCCAAAAAAATTGGAATTTGCAAAAAAATCTTTTTTTCGCAAATTCCAAAATATTTTTTTTTTAACCAAAGTGTTCCCCTTGGGCGTCTGGTATATATTTGGTAAAGGTCTCATGCCTCACTTTTTCGATAAAAAAAAATCCTGACTTGTAATTAGTTAGTTCTGCTCAGTACTAACTAAAACCAGCAGAACTAAGATCAACTTCTGGTTAGTAGTAACCAGAAATAACCAAAAAGAAGAGGCACTTATCGGCCAACGTCAATAAAAATACACCCAGTGCAAAATTTTACTAGCTGTATTATATGTATCACAATAAAATAATAAATTTAGAAAACAGAACATTTAAATTTAATTTTTATATTAAATATTTTTCCTCGCAATGAAAAAATTTCTCGCAAGAAATGCAACTTCTTTTATACGTCTTAATATTTAGCATGTGGTTTAGTAACGCAGAAGAGAGTGTCGATAGATTTATAGGTAAATTGTTGCAACCTTCGTGCCATAGGAGACAATACCAATACGCTGCCAGGTATAAGCAGGTAAGTGGATCGTGTAATTTGCACCCATCTGCTTAAAAAATAAATTTAATACTAAAATAAAGCTAATTTGATTGCAAATTCGGCGGTATAGGCTTGCATGGCAAAAAATTGGATCAGGATTGCCAGAATTTGTTTATTTTTTCATTTTTATTTTAATAAATAAAATAGGGGGTGTTTTACAAATTGTAATAATTAGTTTGAATTCAATCAAAATTTTCCAAAGACATTATTTATGAAAATAATTAAACAAGGAATATATTGGTACTGTACAATGGACAAATTAGAATGAACAATATAGAGGGATTTTATAAATTGTGCATTTTTTAAAAATTATTTATAGCCTTGACCATAATTTTTTAGGACACTCATTCGCGATACTTTTCTTTACGTATTGTTTAAAAAAAAGATCAGTAAAAGACGTCTTTAATTTGGATCTAAGACCAACACCTTCAGGTGGTTTCTGAAGTCAACATGAAATTAGGAGGTCTATTGACACAATCAAAATTAAATAATCAAAAACAAATAAAGGCAACAAAACATTCCTAAAAAAATATACGCTACCGTGTGTCGTTGGGTGTGATTCGGAATCCAGATTAAACTGTAGTTCTCGTCTAGTTGAGATCACCTCGACGTTAATGGGAAGTAGTTATATGGGTAAAGTTCATTTTGGCACTATCACTTTGCCCAAAAGAGCCCGTGAAATGCAATATCTGTTTCGGTACTTGGACAACGTTGGCAGAACTGTGAAAAATGGGTTATGGCTGGCAGCACCAATTATTTTAAGAAACCTTTAGCGTTAAGTATTCTTAGAATTCGAGTGTCACCACATAGTTTGGTTGCTTATTTTAAGGATTGTAAGTGCTAAGGGTTCCTTTAAGTTGCTGGTGTCAACAGCAAATAAACATCTGAAATCCCGGCACCCACTAGTACTTAGGCTCAATACAAGCCTTCTGGGCTATCCTAGAGATGAAAAAAGTATAATGCAATAATTGAGAACGCTAAGACCAAAAAATCGTTAGTTCAAAATACATTGGGGATTATTTTTGGGGGTATTCTTTAAACATTTTTAGTTTTTGAAACATTTTTGGAATTTAAATTTAGGAAATATTATTGAGGTATAATTTAATTTTTACATAAAAATTTGGGATTAAAAATTGAAAAAAATGCAAAATAATGACTTCTTTGACAAAAATGGAAAATAAAATATCTCTAAATCTAAAAGTGAGAAGGATGATAAATATCACTGCACCTAGGCCTCAGTAGGCCCGTTGTGCCACCTCCTAAAGGAAACTCCTCACCATTGCGCCGCCCCTCCTACTGACTTGAAGGAAATAAAAACGTCGCCGAGGAAAATTTTCCCCAATTTGGGGCCGAAAGACAATACTCGCCCAGCTGGATTTCTCTGACGAAAGTGAGGGCAGTCAAAGGATGTGCTCCACCGTCTCGTCTTTCTGTTCACAACCTCTACTCAGAGGCGTGTCATTTACACCCATTCTTTGTACTTGGTCTAGTTTTGAGATAACTGTCGCCTGCTGGGCTTTCTGCCCCCAGACAATATCACCGTAGGTAAGCATAGGTCTTATGATGGCCGAATAGATCCATGGGGTGACTCTAGGCGACAGTCCCCAGGATCTGCCTATGGTCCGGCGACACTGCTCATAAGAAATGTATGCTTTCTTGATCCTTTTCTCCAAGTAAGAGTTTCATGTAAACTTTAAAGGTTACTACAAATTATTTCACCTCTGTAGCGAAGCTCGGTTGTGTGTATAGGAGTCTAGGAGCGTTCAAGTTCACCATTTCCTTTTCTTCGTGAAGAGAACCATCTTTGTCTTCTTTGAGTTAATGAATAGCGCGTGATCAGCAAACCATTTTTCTATTATCATGAGGGCAGTCTGCATCCGTTCGCAGAGTACGCTCTCGAATTTCCCTGTGGACAGTATGACCAAGTCATGTGCGTATGCTATGGTGAAAAGACTTTTCTTGTTGAGGCGGTCTATGAGGCTGTCTTGGACTAAGTTCCACAGTAGTGGCAAAAGGACCCCTCGCTGTGGACATCCCCTCAAATAAGTATAGTATAGGAATATGATTTTGTATAAAGAAAAGAGATATAAATTAGGAATATCTAAGTGGAAAAAAAAATAAAGAACAACATAACGCCTTATTGCCGCGTTTTTTTTTTAATATGGGTCAATGCTATTCTTTTCTTTCAATTTAATTGGTGAAAGAAAAGGGGGCAGCTGTTTTACGTGTCTTTCGCCTAGCATTCCCATAGATAGGACACGAGCCGTGTCGTAAAGAATACTTCCCTTGCTTGACTGGCAACATCGGGGATTGTCTGTCCTGCTTCGATATAAAATAAAATGTTTCTCACGCTCTTAATAAAATGTAGACCCAAAAAAATTCTCAGGGGGCGGGGGGGCCCCCTGAGTTTTTCTCACGAACCGCCACTGTGTTAAATTACACAGGTCCACAAAAAAGTGGTGTGTGCTGGGTGTCGAACTAGGATTTTCTGGCGGTTTTTTTTCGCTAAAAACACAAATCTAAAGTCAAAATTGGAGGTCAAGCAGCAAAAAATTGAGAAAAACCCAAAAAACGGACACAAATACATTTTCCGGCAGAAATCTGTTACCTCGGAAAGTTTGGACTATGACTAAATAAACTATAAGAGATACAAAAAATTTCATAAAATTAAAAAAAATAATAAATTGTCTAAAAAAAAGGTTATATAAACATGTTTAATAAAATAAATAGTAAGGAAGATACAAACGAAAATGTAATTTTCACAAAAAAAATCAGTTCAAAACAGATTTTTTTAATGTATTTTTTTCTCTTTTTTAAATAAATCAATAATTTTGTTAATTTAAATTCCAAAAATTCCCCTTAAAATTTGCAGAAAAAATCTAAAAAATAAAAAAATAATTTTTTAAAATTTCTCAGAAGTCTTGCAAAAATCCTGAAAATTCCGTTTTTTTATTATAATTTAAAAAACATTGGATTTAGACAAAAAGGTTAAATAGCTTTAATTAAACGTCTTGTAAAAATACTAATTTATGTCATATAAATTTTTGTGTACCTTTTATAGTTTTTAAGATATCGACGTTTTAAATTTAAAAAAAAATCGTTAATACCTGAAATTACGTCCTTTTTTGTTTCGGCTGTTTGACTTCCAATTTTGACTTTAGATTTGTGTTCAGCAAAAAATGCGCCAGAAAATCGTAGTTCAACAACAACACCTTTTTTGGTCTGTGTTATTATTTGTTTAGTAAGTATACCCAATAAAAATTATTAAATTAAACCTAGATTATTGGTATGTTATAAAACTTGATTTCTTATTAATCAAACTTTTTAATTATTATTCTCGAAATTACCCCAGAAGCATCATGTTGGCGAAAAAAACTTCCAATATCAATTTTCATCTTCGAGGGTTTTTCGATTAACAATGGACGGGTTAAGTGGAACACTAATCGTTTTTAAACTTTTCTTTAAAGTTGAGGGTGAATTTTTATTCAAAGGGGGTCCACAGGGCTTAAAAACCCATGTAATTGATACGAGATTGAGATTTTTTTTAAACGGAAGAGGGGAAAAATTGGCGATTTGCATTTTGCCGGGATAAATGAAATGACAATTTATTCTCGAGGACGAGTTACGATAATTTAATTTGTCATAAAATTATTTGGAGATTTGCATATTTATTTTTCTGGTTGGTATTTTATTTTAAACCAATACTGTCTAGCTGTATTAAAACAGGGGGGTTTGAAAAAAAGGTTTTCCTTTTTAAAAAAAAATTTTTTAATTTTATCATATTTTTTTTAAATAGAAATTTAAAATAAGTTTTAAATTGAAAAGTTAACAAAAAATAATAATTTAAAAAAATTTAAACATAATTAAAACATAGAGTCAAAGAACCCCGCAGTTTTCTTATGGGCAATGAGTTTCGGCCAATTATTTTCAAAATTTGCTTAGTGGTAGTTTTCAACACGCTGATCAAAAGCCTTTACGGTCACAACACCCGAAAACTCCCCCAATCCCTCTTAAATCACCCAGTGTACCCTCTTAAATAGATACAGAGCTTTAGTCTGACACCCACAAGGAAGGACTGGGTTCAAAAAACGACCGACCTGCTCCGGGCTGACATCTGTTGGTACACCGATGGCTCCAAAACCAAGGACAGTGTTGGAGCTGGAATATATGGACAGAGGCCAAGGGCAGAGTTTTCTTTTAGCATGGGCACCTGGAACCATATTTCGGAGGTTTTTTATTGAGATGTGTGTTAGATCGCTGTTGATCAGCACTGCACACGTAAGACAGTTAAACTTTTCCCCCTCCGATAGTCAAGCAGCTTTTAAGGCTTTTGAATCCAGCCGGTGCAATTCAAAACCGTCTGAATTGCAAGGATGGCTGACCAAACTGGGCCAAACAATAAGGATACACTACTGTGGAAACCTGACACCCCGGGCCCCGAGGGAATGAACCGCAGACCTTCTTGCCAAAAGGGGGCGGAGACAAAATTTACGGGGCCCGAACCGTCATCGGTATATCTTATGGAATGACCAAGCAGTTCAATCAGCTTGGACACAAAGAAAATCTTCGGTACTGGCATGGACTTCCGGATCTCAGACACTGAAGTTCTGGAGCAATCAAGGGTACCCCTTTAAAACTCTAGTGGACTGCACGGGACACTGCAGATTGAAATACTACATGCACAAGATCGGCCTAGCGGAAGACGCCGAGTGCCGCATGGCATGGAGGATAAATCGGCAGAACACATACGTTCAAAACCCAGCAATGGCACGACGATTCGCATTCCTCGCAATGACCCCTTTTGTTGCCGGGGGAGATAAAAGATCTCTCTCCCAAAAGGATCATCAGATTTATTAGAAGTGTGGACCTGGTGGGAGAAATATAAAAGGTTGTTATACCCACTCACTTTAAACCTACCTACCTACCTACCTATATACAGTCTGACATCTCTTATACCTGGATTTCTTACGGGGTATGTGACCCCTCCCAATACCTTCTTCCCCCACTTCAGACTCGAATCTCACCAACTACCAAAGTCGGCTTTTCTGTTGACTGATAGCAAAGCCATTTTATCATTAATTCCATTTTCTGGCCAGTTGTATATCCACATGTTACCCTCCAACCCCAATAATTGGATAGCCACTCACACCCTTCCCCCCAAGGCCTTGCCATAAAAAGTTCCTGCTCACGGATTTTGAACTGCAACTATTTAGGTGGCTACAACTCGACAACACTATTAATAAATTCCTTAGAGAAATTGACCAAACTATCAGTCAAAATCATCCCCAGTGACCTCTAAGGGTTGTTTTGTGCTCGTGAAGACTTTTGATCAGCTTGTTAAAAATTATCACTATACTAAGTTTGAAAACAATTGGCCAAAACCCAGTAAGAAAAATCTCCATTGACTTTTAAGGGTGATTTTAAGGGGTTGGATGATTTTTGGGTTTTGTGCCTGTGGAGACTTGTGATCAGCCTATTGATTTATCAATGTGCAAAGTTATATATATATATATATATATATATATATATATATATATATATATATATATATATATATATATTTATATATATATATATATATATATATATAATAAAATTAATAAAATATAATTTAAAATTATTTTAAAAGAAATAAAATATTTTTCCAAATGGAAACATCAAAAAGAAAACTTTCAATTTTAGGTATACTTACACAAAATTTTTTTGTTGGTAACAAACCAACAGCTGATAGGGAGAAACAATATTAATGTTTTTTAAAACCCCTATTAATGTTTCTTGTTCTGTATCATTAGGTTAAGAAACATTAATATGATTTTTCAAAAAATTATTAATATCCTGTTTCTATACATTGTAAAAATTTAGCTGTTGTTGATGTTACCAACTTCTAAATAATGCATTTAGTTGTAAGTATACCTAAAATTGAGAAAGATTTGCTTTTTATTGTAATTTTTTTCCATATTGTAGACCTGAAGAAAGAAATAAATATTTTCGGGAAAACTCGTTAAACAAGAAGTGTTTCACTTTAATTAGCCCTCTCCTGGACCGATACCCAAGAAATTTATTACCTTTGTTATATATATATATATATATATATATATATATATATATATATATATATATATATATATATATATATATATATATATATATATATATTATATATATATATAACTTAAAAAATTAAAACTCAACATATTTGCAAGTACGCATTTTATTACTTTTAATTGATTCGTACCTCTACATTGCTAAACATTAATAAAAATAAATATACAATTGAAAAAAGTAAAATGTAAAAAAATGGAAATGTAAAATGCATACTTGCAAAATATTGATTTTTTTTATTTTTCGTAGATTAAAGTTTTCTTTAGTAAGTTATGAATCAATTACAAATAAATTTGAAGCAAGCTTTTATTTAATATTTCACGTTAAAAGGCCAAATAACGATTGTTCGCTCTTGTTTGATTTTATGTCTGCATTTTTGAGACGCTCTGTATGATAAAAATCTATTTTTTCATTATGGTTCATATTTTTATAACAAGCAGAACTTTTTATCAGAAATGACTTTTTTTCGTATCTTTCAATTTTTGGTCCGTTTGTTCACTTGTTAACGCATCCGCGGACATACTGTATATTTGAAAATAAGTTACTAAAAATACATTTTTGTCTCTTAATATTTTTTTTACCTTGTTTTACGATAAACAAATAAAACCAATTCATTGTAATTTCCCAAATCACTTTGTTTGCTGGTAAAAAAGTAACATGTTGCAAATTGAAATTAATTTTAAAAAGTTTTTTTTTATGAGTTTTAAGAACTTACAATAAATGGGATATATTTTTTTTCTAAAAACAAAGCAAGATGAAGAAAAAAGGACTAAACACTTATATTTTAGTAGCTTTATCTAAAATTTGCCGTATTTTTCAAAACCCTGTATAGGATTATCTCACACTTTTTAAACGATGAATCTCGAAGACTCCAAGTCTGAGACGAACAAGAAATTAGATCGGCATCCAATTTAAGTTGGCCGTGTCTGCTTTTCACTGTCACCTGTCAATCTACGCACGGGGACGCTCCAGTGTTCAATTAAGAAACTAATTGGAATCAATCAGAGAGACACCGCCGTGTTATTCGAGTGTTCTGGAGTTGGGAATTCTGGATCGCTTATTGCCTTAAATTTTCTTGGTAATATAAGAAATCTAAATAGAATTGGAAAGTCATGAGTAGGGACCGGACATCGATAAAACCATTACAATTTCGAGCTTAAAATGATATAGAATATACCAAATAAAAATGCAATAAATAATTCAACTGTCTTTAGTATTTATGGTTTTATTTTGGTATTTTTATTCGTTGTGATTTCTTGTAGAATAATACAAAAGACGTGGCCATACTAAAAAAAATAGAAGAGTTTTTGCAACAACAAAAGAATTAAACTATGATAATTTGTAATGCTTTTATATAAATTATATAAAATAAATTAAAATTAAAATAGACTATTTGTCCATACAAATTTACTAATATTTATTGCACCTCTATGAGGGTTCATATTTATGCAATTAACCCCACAAACATGGACTGGACTGGAAAAAGAAGGGAAACCTTTTGCGGGTAGCAGTTTTCATAGTCTGGACACTCTAGCGATGAAGGAACTACGAAAGCAGGAAGTTCGAGGCCTCTCTACTTAAATTGTAAAAGGATGCATAAAAGTTGCACCAAGTATTGGTTCGTTGGTAGCTGCCAGGGGAGGTACGATACTGAACCTCTGAGCAGAAGCCGGGAAATACCTAAAGAAGAGCGACAGATCCCCTACAGCTCGTCGGTGGGCAAGGGGACGAAGCTTTTCTGTGAGCGTGGGATTAATTATAAGACGAACTGCTCTTCTCTGAATGAGTTGTAGGAGACATTCCACAGACATAAAAACAATATTCTAAAGAAGGTCTAATTTGGGATACATGGTATACAGACATGGTATACACATTAGGTTCATTCCCTGGAATTCTCGGTTCGAGAATTCCCGGAAATCGTTGGGCTTTGTTCCGGGAAATCAAGCTCGAGAAATCATATTTGAGTCTATGAAATTATAAAATAAAACTATTTGCGTTTGCCGTTTGTTTTAAACGCGCGGCGGCGGGCGGCACGGGCCAAAGCGCCGTGGTACCCTTTGATCTCGACGATCGCGCGCAAGCGCTCTGGCGGCGTCGTTTTATACATAATACAATACAGTAGGTAATACACCAGTACGCCAACCTTAGGAAATTATTCCCTAGTTCTAGGGATTTTTTCCTACAATAGGGAAAAAGGGAATTTTATCTAATATCTAGGGAATTTTCAACTTTGGATTGTTTTCAGTTCAATTTATAGAATTTGAGTCAATTTATCAATTTTAATATTAAATGACCTACTAATAATGGGTACCTATTAACTCTTATACCCTGGGTTATGGTTTGACCATTGTATCTTTCAAAATTGCTTCTTGTTGCGCTGATTAATCTTAATACGGGTTAATTCGTGGTATCGGGTTTCGCGGAATTACAGATCAACTGCTACTTAGCATCTCTCTGCATGTTGTTGCCCTTTTCGTATTTTGTGGTTGTTGCCCATAAAAATACTAAGGGAAAAAAGAAATGTCAAGTTCGTGTATTTGTTGCCCCACAGTAATGCCGAGACTGAGCGAGTATTTTCAGTCGTTACCGACGTAAAAATAAAAAGCAAATTAATTATCCAGTGAGGCATTAAATGCAGTGTGTTTAATTCGTCTTTTCTAGTGAAAACTGCTGCCAAAATTATTCATTAAATGAAAAGCATTTAAGTTTTATGAAAAGGAAAACCTTTATAAAAAAGATTGATTTTAAGAATTTTTAGAATTGTTTTTTTTTTGTTTAGAAACTTTTATTTTTGTTAATTCATTTTGCTATCTCTGTCCATTGTTACCATGAGATTTTATTTTATGTATTTTTTGAACTTTCTGACAATAAAGTCATTTCGTAAATTATTTTTCTATTAAATTTTGAGGAAATTTAGGGATTTTTTCACAGAAAAATTGGGAATTTTCAGCGAGCTTGGTTAGCAACACTGTAATACACACACTTTCATTAGTGTTTCGACTCTAGCTGAGTTCAGACGGTTTACAAAGTGTAGTACACGCAATTTGTAAATTTCTCGACAACCCGAGAAGACCTGAGAAATTAGCCTCGAGAATTCTCGAGACCCGAGAAATTGATAAGCTCGAGCAATCATGAACCCTAATACACATACATGGTATACAGATTGGAAAAATACTTTCGGCCCAGGCCGTATCTAGGCGGTGGCGAGAGGGGCGTCTGCCAAGGGCGCAGCTACCTGGGGGCGCAAATCGACCATGAAAAATGTTTTCATCAGTTGTCAGTATTGTTGTCATATTAATATTTTTTATTACAAAAATTAATTAAATAAATAAATTACAACAGAACAATTTTATAGCAAATTTTTATCTTAGATACTTAATTTAATTATTTCAATATATTTAAACTGAAAAATGTATGAATTAATAATAAAATATCAATTTATCCATAGATACCTATAGCGAGAATATAACTCCTTAAATTGTTTTTAATATTTAAGCTGCAGATAAATTGGTATTTTATACATTGAGGCAGCTCTAGTTCCAAACTTATAATGTATTTTTCTGGTAGTTTCTGTAAAAATCAATGAATCATTCGTTTAGCTAATATATATGTCTGACTCTTACCATGGGGATCTCAGAAACGGTAAGAGATAAGGAAGTTAAAATTAGGACAAATTTGCCTATAGGGAAGCTCAATACACTGTTAAAAAATTCAGTTATCTCTTGTAATTTTGGAAATTTGGCAAAATAACTAAAATGTCCAATTTTTCTTTTTATTTTTTACGAGCTTATTTTAAAAGGTAAAAAATCTAAAAATACATTCTGATTGGAACTTTTTGCGCCTTATGTATTGGTGAAGTCAAAACTTTTACGACGTTTCGTTTTCGTGAAACCATCTACAACATTACTTTTTTTTTTTAAATACGGCCCTGATTTTATTGATACGCTTTTTTAAAACTGCTAAGGTATGGATGTAATGTTTTGTGCCAGTTGAGGTTATTCTTGACCCGACAAGAATAAATAACTCTTTGTTCTAAAACTTTGTCGCTCATATGTAACGGATAGATTGATGACTTTTTTCGCGACGGGGAACCTGCCTGTGTTTTGGAGGCATTAAACTAAACAATTTTTTTATCCCCCCAATCCAAAATAAGTTTAAGGTTTTGTAAAGAGACATCCGCATTGACCTTCGCTTGGTTTTTAAAGCAGGCTTATTGACTGGCTTAGGGAAAAAAGTGCAGTTTGGGGTTTGGTGCAGAACTTTTTTAAATTTTAATTTATTTGTACAAAAAACCCTATCAAATTGAGCGATGTTAAACATTTAAAAATATGCAAAGTTTTTTGGGCATCTAAATCTACAGAACGAGAACATTATGTATCAAACGCAGACTTCTGCATGGATTTGTGTAAAGTTTTTTTTTGCAGCTGATATTCTTCTTCATAAAATAAATTATCGGTCCCCAAAGGGCATTTTTGGAAAAATACTTCCACAGAAAGTACCAGACAAAACTCTGCATAAAACTATGTTAAAAAAGGGCTATTTAAAACTATGGACAAAATACGAGACAATCTTGAAGGGAAAGTTATGGTTTATGTCGATGAAACCCCTGATATCAAGGGAAGATATGTTGCTAATATTATAGTTGCACCTTTAAGTTATCACGAACCAAAAACTCATATTTAATTAACAGTAAATTTTTTTTAAAACAAATAGTGAGACAATCAAAAAAATTAGTAGACAGTGTACTTTCCTACTGTCTAGTATTCAGAACGGGGGCGTTTTGTTTCTTGATATTGTTTCATTTATGCTAAATGCAGGAAGACAGTTAAAAAAACATTTTCCAAATAACTTTATTTGACATTTTTTAGCTCATGCCCTCATAGAATATGCGAAATAGTACGAACTTTTATCCACTAAATTTAAACTTTAGTTATGGGGGTAAAAAAGGTTTTCTTAAGTCACCTGGCGTATTACGAAAATTTTAAAAATATGTGTCCTATGTCGCATTACGCCACAACTCTATTCAAAGTGGAAAATATGCTATATAGCAGTTAACATATTACATATTAATTATAATGTGGTAAGAAATGTTATCGCTTTACAAGATGATACTTTGAGTGTGAAAAAAGTAAAGAAGTTATAAATGCACCAAATGTTAAATCTGATTTAAAATTTATTTTTGAAAATTTTGGATATTTTTCGGATGTGATTAAAAAGTTATAAAACCAAATGCCCCCTGTCCTTCATTTCATGTATTTCAAATCACTATAGACAGGCTTAAATCTGTTCCTAAAAAAAATTGTGCAAATTAAAATTGATGTACAAAAATCTTGGAAATAAATCCAGGATTTTTAGAAATAAAACATATTTTTGAGGCACTACAAAATAAAAGAACTGACTTGTAAAATCATTTTCCATTTACTCCGGTTACAAGCTGTGACGTCGAAAGGAGCTTTTTTAGACTTAGACATATTTTAAAATATAGAAGAACCAATTTTACCGAAACCAACTTTAAAAAGACGTTAGTTATATCATGTAATGCAAATAAACTGTAAAATACTCCTGTTATGTTTTTATTTCACATGTTTTTAAATTTGTTTATAATTAATATATCCTTAATACGCACGCCAATGAATTTACCAGACATAAAAAACGTATAGGGAACAAGCTCGTTCCGAAATCCGGGCCCTAGTCATGAGTAAAAGATGGTTATTTTTGATAACGTTAGAGAAATTTGAATTCAACACCTTTTTTCCCCGTGCTTTGGGATCCATTTTTTTTTTTATTTTTTAAATAAAATTTTTAATAGCATTTTTTTGATTTTTTAATTTCCCCAAAATTTTTAATTTTTATTTTTTTTCAATTGTTTTCATTTAGATAAGGCATGATTTAACGTAAATTTAACCACTGCGAGTGCTGCAATCAGTTTTATAGTTTTTCCCCCACCATACACTCCGCCCCTGCCAAAAAAAAAGCCGATTTTTTCAGGTTTTTTGTGGGTATTTTAAAATTTCAATTCAGCAAATTAGTCTAAATTTGCTTGGCAGCTGTAAAAAGGTTTTTATTACAATTTTTTTGCGAATTACATTATATGCTTTGCTCTTGTACTGAGAAAACCGTCGCCCCAATTTTTTTGTGGTTAGTATTGCCTTTTTCAACAATTCAATGTAAAAATAATTTAAGAAGCTTCTTTTTTAAAAAAATTTGAATAGTGGGGGCATGCGACATTTTCAATTCAACCTGCGATTTTGAAAACATTTGATTCATTATTTTGAAATGGCGACCAGTTTTAAATTTAATTATTACGTATCTTCGGAAGGTAGGTAAGTATTTTTTTTCTTCACACTAATTAATTAGGGGTTTGTGCTATGGTTACCTATATTTGTCATTCTAAACGTGTATGTCAAGTTTTTCAAAACTTTAAAAATATCATTGAATTGAAATGGCGGTCCGTTAGAAGAAAAATTAAGCAGTTATCATCTTTGGCGGGAAGGCTAAGCCCCCACCAAAAGGGCCCCAAAATGCAGGAAATACTTTCAAACATGTCATTCAAGTATTAGGTACGGTAAAAGATGCCCCAGATCTGAAGGCCCAATATTCCGAAGATGTTAAATTGCGGTCCTAGCTGAAATGGGGTTTTTTCCCCAGCAAAATACTAAGGACGTAGCTGACACATGCAATATTTCACGTCCCCCCGTTAAAAAATTTTAAAAAAATAATAATTCCATCCCACAAGATGAGAATTGTCCACGAATTAACAGAAGATAATCCTGACAGGCGTTACAGTTTTGCGAGTTATGGCACAAAGATTAAAAAACCCCAATTATCTAAGGCATATTTGCTTCAGCGATGAAAGTACCTTTTTCTGAATGGAATAGTCAATACTCAAAATTGCAGGTATTGGGTGATGAAAACCCCCATCTGTTTCGAAGGACATAGTCAATTTTCTCAAAATTAACTGTTTGGGCGGGCATTTTGGGTGATTATATTATAGGTCCCATATTTTTGGAAGGAATTTAAACGGCCCCACATATCTTCGAATGCTTCAAGACACCATTACTCCACTTATTGAAGATGTTGCTCAAAATCCATTTGAATTTCAATTAAAAATTTGGGGTTTTAACAGGATGGTTCCGCCTCATTATTTCAGAGATGTTAGAAATTACCTGATACAACCTATCCGAATAGATGGATTGGTCGCCGAGGTCCGACAAAGTGGCCAGTTGCTCACCGGACTTCACCCTGATTATTTCTATGGGGCACGTCAAGTCCCAAGTTTATAAAACAGCTTCTGATTCTCTAGATCACCTTCGACAACGTATCATCGATGTGTTCAGAATAACCCCAACCTTTCATATTGTTAGGGAAAGAATTCTCTAACAGGATGTTCTATTGGCATGGACATTTCCAACATTTTTTAAAAGTAAATATTTGACCTTTTTCTTTTTTTCTCACTTTTATGTTTCTATTAGTTCTAATTTATTAACTTTTTTAAATTTGTTTAATTAGTTATTAATTTAAAAAATAGTTATTAATAAAACAAATTTAAAATTAGTTTTGTATTAGTTACTTACCTAAAATTTTTGTATGTTACCAATAGTACATTGTAAACTCAAAAATAACCAAAAAATAAATTGTTGGTCGCCATTTCAAAATAAATGAATCAAATCTTTTCAAAATCGGAGGTTGAGTTGAGCATAAAAAGACCTTCAAAATGAGGTGTCGCATGACCCACTATTCCATTTAAGAAAATAATGCGAAACCATGCCCGGCTGTCATTTTGACATGTAAAGTTGTCATTTTCAACTAAAAAATAGAAAATTGTTTAATATAGCACCGCGCCAAATTTCATCGCAATATACCCAACGGTTCAAAAGTTAAAGGGGGGGCGACGGACTTTATGTCCTCACTGTATAAACTGTCGCTACTTACTAGTTTTATATGAATGGCTAAAATTTTATGTTGTTGATGTTCTCTATATTTAGTACTACTTGATATAGTAGTGTAAGGTGTAAGGGGGTTACATAGGTAGAAATTATTAAAATAGTGCGTTGGTTTGGCGGCGAGGATTTTTATGCAGGACCTAAGTTAAAAGTTAAATTTCAATTTTTTTTATTGTACCTATTAAAATAACGGTAAAGATCCAAATTAAAGAATGAACTGGATAAAAAATATTTTTTGTCAATTATAATATGTTAATAAAAATATTACCAGTGGATTGTCTAAAAACTTATGGTCAAGGCTATGATAAATTTTGATTGCCATTTATACATTATTTTTAATACTTTTACACATACACTTACTAAAAAATTACATACCATCCAAAAGACGAAATCCTAAAGAATATAGAGTTGGGTTCTTACGGGTTTAAAAAATTAAAAAGGATGGATTTTTAAAGCCCATTACCCAATTTAAATTAATTTATCTTTATAATTTTTTCCTTTTTTTTTTAAATAGTTAAAAGTCATTTTTTTTTAATTTTATTTTTAAATTTTTAAAAAATTCTTTATTGTATTGGAATTTTTAAAAAAAAGGCAAGTTGTAATGTTTAAATTTTAAAATATTTTGTTTTTATTGGATATGGGGACAAAATAAGAACTCAAAAAAAAGTTCGTAATTTGTTTAACGCAAAATATCCGGAAAGGACCATTACAAGAAGTACAGTAAGTAAAACTAAAAGATAATTTGGAATTACAGCGACGGTCAAAGAAACTAAATAATTATAAATGATGATGAATAAACCATAAAAGTAATAATGATGCACTTGAATAAAAAGTTTTATATTTAATTGTTTATTTAATTTATTGTTTACATAATTAAGTGTTGAAATGGTCGAACAATAACTTCTTGACAATATGCTTATCTGCTTAAAAACCATTACTTGGAGTACTTTTATTAATTTGCCTTATTTCGTATCTAATTTTAAATTTTAAATCATCTAAATTTTGTGAATTTTTCTTATACACTTTTGATTTTAAATATCTCCAAAGAAAAAAATCTAGCGATGTAAGACCTGGAAATCTTGCAGACCATTTCGTAGGTCTCCTCCTACCAATCCACTGTTCCGGAAATACGGCCTTTAAATATTCATGTACGTGTCAAGCAAAAGGAGGCGGACCACCATCCTGTCAAAACCAAAGCGTATTTCGGCTTAAACTATAAAGCCCTCTAATCATATCTTAAACCCACGAACCAAATGTTATACGACCCTACCGAATAAAACTCCAAGATGCGTGTCTCCAACGTATATTTTTAACACTACTAAGTAGTTATTAATACATCAAAAGTCCAGTAGAAATCGTAAACTCTTTCATTTTTAAAATCCCGTGATTGATAAATTATTATTTTCAATATAATTTTTCCCGCCATGAAAAGTTCCTTAATCACGGCACGTCCGATCGCTCAAAGTCACCAGACCCGTCGACAGGTCGTTGATGGATTGCAACAATTAAATAAGTGACCAATCATATTGCTCTCGCGATATCGCCGGCCTTTTCATCAAAGTCATTCTGCTCCTGCATACGTGTCAGTATTGCAGGAATGGTTTTTTACATAAAAAAATCTGATAATTTTTTTTTAATTATTTTTGTTTGAAATTTAGACTGTAGAAAAAGATTTTTTTTTTAATTTTAATCCAGATACTGATTATTTTTAATGGATTTATACAGGTTTAATTAGTCGTAGCAATGACCTGTTTTCTACTGGCAAAACTCTTACCTGCACTTACCTGGACAAAAGCAACATGATCGTTTCTCAGCGACAAAATTTAGTTAGCTTAAAGAAAAAGCTATTGCCAGTCTGACAACTGTAA
Organism: Listronotus oregonensis; assembly: GCA_019359885.1. Taxonomy (NCBI): domain Eukaryota; kingdom Metazoa; phylum Arthropoda; class Insecta; order Coleoptera; family Curculionidae; genus Listronotus; species Listronotus oregonensis. The sequence goes on from JAHBCN010005301.1 coordinate 43,822, forward strand.
AAATAAACACTGTGTTTTAAGCTAAATTTTAGCTTGTTTTCTCGTGAAATAGCCTTGTCGAATACCATTCGGAAAAAATTCTAGGCAAAATATTTCTCTCTTTTATCCAAGTTTGTTGTTTTTAAAGGATTTGTTTATAACATTTTTTTCAAAAAACCCCTGCCTGACCCCTGATTTTGTTGTAAATGTCATTCCCAAAATTCAACAAAAACTTATATATAAATATTATATAATTTTAATATAAAAAAATAAATATAATATATATATATATATATATATATATATATATATATATATATATATATATATATATATATATATATATATATATATAATATATATATATATATATATATATATATATATATATATATATATATATATATATATATATATATATATATATATATATATATATATATATATATATATATATATATATATATATATATATAAGGCTCATTCCTTAAATGGGGGGCAATTTCGGATTGTAGTTTTTTTTTCTTAATTTATCTTAAAATCCCTTTAAAAAATTTTCTATATGACTATATTTAAACTTATTTAGGTGACATATAGGCAGCAGAGATCATATCTCAATAATTTTCAAAATTTTCAATTTTTAAAAAAAATAGCGTGCCTCGGAGTTGTTGACTTTCTATGGAGTTGACGATTATTGTAACAAGTATGTATCCAGAAATATTTTTTTTGTTAAATAATAACCATCCTTCGTTTTTAAAATGTGATGTAAGCATGTATATTTTTTAAATAATTAAAAATATTGTATTTAAAAAAAAAACTTTAAATTGAAAATTTCGGAAAAAAAAACATCATTTATGAACATTTTCATTTATTTTTTACCAGAATAAGAAAAAAAACATTATTCGTAAAACAATAGACCCTCTAATAAACCTAATAAAACTATTTGACATAACATGGAAACTAAAAAAAATATTTTTTCCGTTTCAGTCAGAACGATGTAATTATCTCAAATCAACCTTTTTTTTGGAAAATAAAATTCATAAAAAGTTTTAAACACAGGTACTTATTATTTTAAATAATGTTTCTTTAAAAGTAATGACCCCTTTTGTCTATTAGAGTTTCAATTTAATTTCTATATCACATCTATGACCGAAATATCGTCAATTCGGGTGAAACAAAACAACTATTTTATAACTTTCGAAAATATTTAACTTTAAAACTATCATTATTAATAACACGAAGAACTTAGCAGATAATGCCTGGTGTTTTTTTTCCAAAAAAATCTGACCAGTAAAAAGTAAAATTTCATCGATAGTTCCAATTTTTTTTATTAAGAGCATCGAAGTGGTATATTATCATTCTTATCTTCCAAATATGTCAATATTGGTTGATTTTTGTCTTTTTCATAGTCGATTAACTATAAACATCCGAATATTTAAGACGCAGAGCTATTCTGTGAGTTAAGAAAAAAAACAAGTTGGGTCTGTTATTTGGGCTGGTAGTATTCCTATTTCGTAATGGTCACAAACCTTATCTGCTTCACAGTTATTACAATTAGTCTTCTGAAATGCATTTTATGGTTACTTCTAGCTAGCGTTATCTGATGAACCGAGCGTCTTTTAAAAAGATTAATTTTTTTTTGGGAAAGTTACATTTAAGTCAATAATATTTTCAGAAGGTAATGGGCAAATATTGATAGTCCTTTAGTAAGGAGTAAGGAATTAGCCTTACGCTTTAGGCACCCGGCAACCATCTGGGTGCTCCTTTCCCCTGGCCTTTTTCAGAAAAGTTCCATGTCAGAGTTATAACAGTCTTTGGCAACATTTTTGGGCATTCGACACTGAACAAATAAACATCTTAAAATTTCGGTACTGTGTCAATGGCCCGTCACTCACAAAATTAATTTGTCATTTTGGGGACAAGAAAACCAATTTTTTAAAATTCTTGAGGGGAGCAACAATTGCTAAGGGATATCGTACAGAAAGATTGATGAGTTACTTTTTTCCCTTTAAACAATGTAATACGCTACTAACTGATGTGTGCAGCAAGCTTGTTTTTGGACCCCCCAAAATGCATTGTCTGTATTTTTCTGGTATATTTGCAAACACAATTTTTTGAAAAGTCCATGTGTAATACGACTTCGCCTACCTCAAGTTCTTTTTCATTTCATCGAGAATTTGGTATTGATGATTTCTGTTAGATATGTGTTGCATAAAACTTTCAAATGAAGATGTAAAATGTTTCAACCATTTCTTTATTGGTTGATTTTATTTTCATTTTTAAAACTTTTTACATTATTCTTTTCCGGATACTACCATTATTTCTGTATTAAGATCCATATCCACTATGTAAATTATCTCTAGAAACATGTTCATTAAATTCTATATACTATACCCCGTCTAGTGATCGTATCGTTTTTTCCAGGACACATTCTACTTTTTCATCGTTCAAAAAATTCTTTACCTTTCTATGTATCAATATTTTTCTTATTTGCGGTTTTTGTTTTGATCTTCCTTTGTTCTTTGTGAAAAAAATTCATTTTACAAGTAGTCCATACTTTTTTTTACTTGTAAGTCCCAAAAGATGTTCTTTTTCCTTCATTCGAATATTTTACCTTAAATGTTTTAAATTTGGAGGGGATATTAATTTTTTAAACTTTTAATGAAAATTTTTTACTTATATTTTAAATTTATTTTACTTAAGTTAACTGAGCTTTAAGTAATGAAATCGTGTTGTATGCTTTTGCGCGATCTCGTCTCCTCTTTCTTCTACCCAAATCTTGCCTGCCCACTTGGGCCCGGGCATAAAAAAATTATAGGGGACGATGGAGGTTTCTTCTAAAAGGCATTTCATCTACTTTAATTTTAAAACTTTTTCTATGTCTTTTGGCTTGTTACCAAAATTGATCTTTTTGCTTTTGCTCCCGTCTTGATAAATCAGAAATTCTTTCAATTTTTCTTTGTTCCCCTTTTTTCCATTTTTTTCCTTTTCCCTTTTCTTTAGAACGTGCATATGCCTCTGGGTTATTTCTTTCCTTTAATCTTCTTACACGCTGTAACTCTGTTTTCCTTCTTCTTTTTTTTTTTTCTGTAGTTTGTTTGCATTTTTTTAATAAATATTTAATATACTGTTAGGACTAAATTAAGAATCAACTCACCCCCAGCAATCAACACCGAGGCACGTTTAGGCTTCGGAGTTGCTGTCTCTGAGTTGACATTAATAAAAACTGAAAAAACGATAGCAAATGTTAAAAACTTTCACTTAAAAATATTTGATGCATCCTGTAGGTTAAAGGCATGCACAAAAATTAATATTGCTAAAAAACAAAAAAATTAAATCAAGGCCTGGATTCGGTGTTGATTGTATAAAAACATAATATTACCTTGTAACAATACGATACCGCCAAAAAGATAAATAAATAAAAAATACGTGTTCACTTTTCTTATGCTTCCTACGAAACTCAACAAGTTCTTTCTGTTAGTCTGACCTTTAAAGTGGGGGTGCTTTATTGCCGAGAATTTTCGAGAATTTACCGAACTTCGGTGTTGACTCAAAAGTACGGTTGCAAATTTTAACCCATTATTAAAACATATTCTGTATTTTTGAGGCAGCCCTGTATACCTCTATGTGTTTTTACAACCATTATTTTGTTAAAATTCCTGAGCAATTTTTATTTATATTTTAATTGCGCTATTTTACATATATTTATTGAAGAAAAAACATGATACCTGGTTGCAAACTCCTGGAGTTGATATTTTTAAAAAGAAAACTGACAAAAATACATTTAATCAATAAAATTTTAAATATAAATATGTTTAATATAGAGAATAAAATAAATTCTATCATAAACCTTTTTAACTTATCCAAAAATTAATTTTATAAAGTTATTTTATTGAAAAGGCTGGTTTTCTAAATTGTCCCGTTTCTGTAGAACCAACCATATATATATATATATATATATATATATATATATATATATATATATATATATATATATATATATATATATATATATATATATATATATATATATATATATATATATATATATATATATATATATATATATATATATATATATATATATATATATATATATATATATATATATATCTATATATATAAATATATATATATATATATATATATATATATATATATATATATATATATATATATATATATATATATATATATATATATATATATATATATATATATATATATATATATATATATATATATATATATATATATATATAAATATAAATATATTTTAAACTTAATCAGACTTCTTGAAATTTGTAAAAATTGTGTAAAAAGATTTCATTACATAGATAGATACATAGAGATTCATACGGGAAAAGGTAAGCCTTTAAAATATACAACTCCTTTAAACAATAATGATTTGTCTAGCTTTCATTTGTATTGTTTATTTAAATTCTTTTAATACAATACAATTACATTTTTGGTCATACCAAATTGTTAAATATGTCTTGTTATGCATTATAAAAGTAAGATTTTGTAGTTAAAAAACACTTAATTATTTACTATAACCTGACTTTTAATAAAATTGTCCCAGTGATCTTCTAATTAAATTACTTACTGCCGAATATCGCTTTCGCGACTGCTATTACCGTTTTCGATAAAAATTATAACCTCTGCATGGATTTTTTATATTTTTAAAGCGTTAACAATAAGAAAAACATAAAAGGGGGAAGACCTGCTCATATTTTGTTCAACTGAACATAAAGAGTGGTTACGAATGTTAGGTTATAAAAGGAATGTTAAAGTTGCAGCAGCAGAAAACAAGAGAATAACTACAGATCAAAAATTTAATTATGCTGACAAGCCATTGTTAAATGCTGGATGAGAATTATTGGAATCATTGTCTTTGTTTTAGGTTAAAATTGAGTGCTGAGAATAGCACTTAGATTATCAATGTCAGTTTTCTTATTGATAATTATTAGAATGGGTTTATATATTCTATCAATCTCCTAGAATCACCTTGTTGCAATCGCTTCACACACAAATTTCTCGTTTCAACACATGTCCAAGGATTTACTGCTGGAGACAAATGCACAAGAAAGCTTCTTTTCCTGCATTGTCTCAACATTGTAATCAACTTGGACATATTTTTAATTTTAAAGGTTCTGAAAATTTTGTGTGTGGAGGCGAATTATAACAAAAGAGTGGTTCTAGAGATGATAGAGATATATAAACATTCTAACAGTATCAATAAAAAAACTGACATTGACAATCTAAGTGTCATTTACTCTAACTTACTCAATTTTAACCTAAAACAAAAAGACAAACAATGATTCCAATAGTTCTTTTTCACTAAGCTAAAACATTTAACAATAACTGTCAACATAATTAATTTTTTGATACTTTTGATTTTGATTCTGTAGTTTTTTTTATTCTCTTGTTTTCTTATAACCTAACATTCCTTTTATAACCTAACATTCCTTTTGTAAGTAACCACTCTTTATGTTCAGTTGAACCTCACTTAAAAATGTAGGCTGTCCTCCCTTTTTTTTATGTTTTTTTCTCTATTGTTAACACTTTTATGCTACACTGGAGCTAGATATAACTCTAGGATAAGTGTATGGTAATGCTATGGGCGAAGGGGCTGTAAGTAAATATTAAAACATAAAATCTGGAATAGACAAAACATCATACATCTATAATTTGTGTTTTCTCGGTCACGTACGTGCACACACACACACACACACACTCACACATACAAACACTAACCCTTAGGTGATTAGATAAGGGGGTGCACATACACTAACATATACACCCATACACACACTAACCCTTAGGTGACAGATAATGGTTTCATGCACATACCCATACACATGCACACACAAACACTTACCCTTAGGTGATGATAAGGGTATACCTACACACTCACACAGATACACGTACATACACACATGCTCTTATGTGAGAGATAAGAGCTGCGTGATCATGAAGACACATATTTACTGTTTAAAATTTCTTTTACCATTACTAATTTTTCAACTTTGCATATTACATACACATATGTTCAAAAAATGAAAAACTTAAAAAAAACATATTTAACAAAAAAACCCTGAAACGAATAAAGTGGTATAGAAATCCATCCATTCTGTACTAGTCTTACATTTAATAACAATTATAATATTTTAAAAATGTATCAGCTTAAATACTAAGAAACATTAATATGAATTTTCAAAACTTAATAATATCCTGTTACCATACATTGTAAAATTCAGCTGTTGTTGATGTTACCAACTTCTAAATAATGCATTTAGTTGTAAGTATACCTAAAATTGAGAAAGATTTGCTTTTTTATTGTATTTTTTTCCATATTGTAAAATTAAAGGGAAGGAAATAAATATTCGAAAGCTGTTAAACTAAGAAGTGTTTCACTTTAATTAGCCCTCTCCTGACCGATACCCAAGAAATTTATTACCTTTGTTGTTTAACTGGTCGGCCAAGACTTCCCTCCTCCTTATTTTATATATATATATATATATATATATATATATATATATATATATATATATATATATATATATATATATATATATATATATATATATATATATATATATATATATATATATATATATATATATATATATATATAATCCCCCTTTTTGGTGCCTTTTAAATAATAAGGATGAAGAAAGGTTTTCCCCCTCAAGAAATTTTCATTGACTTTGATCAACTTTACTGGTTTATCTTTTTGAACTTCACCACAATATTGAAGTGTTTCTTTAATAACAGTTCGTTCACCCTTCTTTTTAAAAATAATACATGATTTTAAAATACACTTATTCACGAAATCTCTGGTAACCGCTTGATATTTTATGTTGGGTTATGTTTACTATTTGCTTTTTTAAAAACCTTTTACATGTCAATTATTCACATTTACACTGTAACCAACTTTTGCCATTTGAAAAAATTTCGAATTCGAGATTAACACTCGCATAACAGTAAAAATGTGAAACAAAATGGGTAATTCAGACATATTTGCGTCATTTTCTAGTCTAGACTGAAGAATGGATTTTTAGGTTTTAATCTAGTAACCCATCTTTTTACTGTTTATATTAAAATGAAAAGTCTTTATATAATCCCACAATAAAAAAATAGTGCTATATCTTTCAGAAATAATTCGTTGTAAAAAAATACTCTAATGAGGCAACTTAAAGCAACTATAAGTATACAAAATGAGTTTGCAGGTCTAAATAAAACTTCAGACGTGTCCATCAAAAAGTAATATCATTTTTAGAAAAATAGAACGACGAAACTAACAGTGCTATCTCTATCGAACGACAAAATTAATTGAACAACCAGTTCAACTATATAAACACACACCTTAGTAGCCTATTATAATTTTTGAAAATGTTCTTAAATATTGGATTTACTTATCTCTTACCGTTAACAAGATCCTTGTTAGTAAATTTAAATGTGTAGCACCCTGTATACTATCACAAATTCTTAAACTGATTTAATTTGCCTAAAAAGCGATTATTACCTAAACCTCCTAACTGAAAGTGGCGTAAGTTTTAAGGTGGGAATTACAATAGAATTAGGCCCGATACAGAAAGATGCGAAAAGGGTTTCCTAACGAGATAATTTCCCGATACAAGGGAAAGTGTTTTCCCCTTCTATGTCGCTTTTCGAAAATACTTTAATCCAGTTTAATAACAATTTTAATTAGTAATCATTAGATTTTTGGTAAGAATGGGAAATAAACGACTTTATTATGTAGTTCGATGCTTTATCGACGACAAGGAAACGAATCTCGTCACAAAAAACCAACGACGCTTTAACATCTTTAACATCAAAATCAAATGCCTGAAAATCACTAAAATATATACAATTTAGTTTAAGAATGGGCTGGAAAGACAAATAAACAAAACGTCTTTCTATTGGTCACTTGCGTTTTAACTTTGCTTTTGTTAATCCCAAATGAGGGTGGACAGATTTAAGTATGTTCGTATTACTTGAGGCAATGAAGCACTAAAAAAGGGCCCAAAAATTCAGAATTTTTCGCACTAAGACCGGGTCAGAATACGGTTTGCATTCGCTTCTAAAAATTTTTTAAAAATGTGCCTTTATGTGACTTATACAAACCGCAATTTACATTGCTGCAGCAAAAATGCATTCAAAAAAGCATTTTTTGAAGCGGCTTGTGGAAGATTTAATAACTTTGTAAATATGAGTCAAAAATGGCTCAAATCGGGTTCTGCAGTTGTTTTGGGCGCTGATCAGATTATGATGTTCAAATTGACCCAACCGACCTGAGCTCAGGAAAGCCGATGAACGTCATCTCCTTGGGACTCTTCCAAAATTCACGGAAGCAAGGAGACAAACTTGATGGCCAGGAGTTGTTTGGGTCGCTAAATTTAAATATGGCATCGGCGAACACTCCCCGGACACTTGGTGCAGCAAAACCGGGACGCGGACCTCATCTCCAAGGGTTTTTCTTACACATTCGAAAAAGACGAACTGAAAACCGCTTTGGGGTTTTTCTGAGGCCCTGAATCCGGATTTCACGTCGAAAACGACCCCTGAACACCTGGTGGACCGAAACCTAGACACGGATCCCATCTTCGAGGGTTTTCCTTACACAATTGAAAAAGACGAACCGAAAATCGTTATGGGGTTTTTTTGGGGCGCTAAATTCAAATTTTACGGCGGAAACCACCCGAACACCTGGTGCACCGTAACTTAGCCCCGAACGTCATCTTCGTGGGACTCTCCCATAATTCACCTGGGAAAGAAAAGAAACTTGGTGCCCGGGTGTTTTTTGAGTCGCTGAATTTAAATGTGGCATGGGCGAACAACCATCGGACACCTGGTGCTGCGGAACCTGGACGTGGACGTCATCCTCGAGAATTTTCCAAACCCCAAACCGAAAAAAACACCCCAAAAATCATTGTAGCGGCGTTTTTGGGGCGCCAACTAAATTTTCCGTCGGAAACGATCCTCCGAAAAATTTTGGGCCCCAAAACCTGGGCTTGAACGTTGTCTCCGAGAGTTTTCCAGACACGACCGCTAAAGACAAATCAAAAATCGTTATAGGATTTTTTGGGGCGATGAATTCAAATTTCCCCCGAAAACGTACCCTTGACACCTGGTGCACTGGAACCTCGGCCTGAACGTCTTTTCCCGGGAGGGTTTTCTTCCACAATGAAAGAAGAGGAACCCAGAATTGCTAAAGGGGTTTTTGGGTCGCTGATCCGTCGAAAACGACTCTCTCAAAATCGGGGTGCACTGAAATCCCACCTTGACATTAATGTAATTCCCATGAATGTCAATCAAACCTGATGTCTTAGAGACTGATGTTAATACCGCAATAGTTGTGTGCAATTGTTGATTCTAGTTATCTATCTAGTATCTATTAGTAGTGTAAAAAATCGTGTTTTTAAGTCTAATAGTAAAATAATTTCTTAAATTTAACACCCTCTATATTGTATAACCAATAAAAAGATCTTTTAAAGAGCTTTACAAAAATACATACTTATTATGACTACCTTTATTAGTTTTTAAAATATAGACATCCAAATCTGAAAAAAATATTTTAAATTTTCAATTGTTTCTATGTGTGTTATAAACTTATTGCGTACAGCTTACTGGGAAAGTATAATTGATTTCTTTCAGCAATTGCTCAATTTAATGTTTGACAACCTGAAGAAATTGTTTTACTTTGAAATACTTTAAGAAAATCTTATTTTTATTTTACTGTAATTTGTTTTACATGATATTATGTGATTTTGGTAATAAAAAAATACACATATAAAACTATTTTTTTAATGGGCTAAAAATTTTTTTCCTGTTGCAGTTTATGAAAACAATCATTCATTGTAATTTACTTTTTCAGTAGACTTTTTAAAATTTTCTTGATATTCTTCCCCAGCTACAATATTTAGCAAACTTCACCTTAATCTACTTAACCTTATTATTGGTTGGAAAAAAACTTGATAGAGGCCTAAAAGTTCTTCAATGAAAATTGAATTTTCCAACTTGCAGAATTTGAAAGGATTATAATGGGTTTGTTTGGAGATTATCACCTTCTAATTTACTTAGATTTTGTAATAGCTCCCGCATCAAACTTTAGAAAGGTAATTAAAAACATACATGTGCAATAATTTTCTATAAATTAGAGATTCTTTTTTAAACAAATTTAGCAAAGCCAATCTACATGGTGTTTTTATTACAGAAAAAAAATTTTTTTTAATTTGGGGCAGTTTACAAAGGCTTAAAACCTAAGTACTAACTTACCGTGGATGTTTTTAAATAAAGTAAAAGGTAGTTTATTAACACGGGGTTAAAAAATTTTAAAAGGGTTTTGGGAAAGGGAAAATGACAACCTCTACAAACAGAAGGTTCCCAGTCAGACACTCTACGGATGCCAAATCGAACAAGTCTAAAGGAATGAAAAAAGTCACACTCGTGTATCTAATAGAAGCTGCTGGCTGAAGAAGTGGACAAAGATTATCATGGTTAGTCCTTAAAAAAGAAGCCACAAAAATACGTATAAAAGAGTGAAAGATTGTCTACACGTTTCAAAGGTGAGCAAAAGAAGGAAAATTGTAAAATTATAATTATTTTAAGGTTCTTTTTTAAATGGAATCTAGAACGCTAAAAGTTGTATGAGATGCCATTTCCCAGACATGAGAACATTATTCTAGAAATGGTCTGATTTGAGATACATACAGTGTATAACCTGTAGTTAGATGGGGAAACTTTTTTTGTTTGTTAACCTTTTTTAATTTGAAATATCAAAAGTTAGCTACACAATAAAGGTTAATTATAAATCCCTAGAGATCTTAAATAAACGAAATTCAATTTATTCGGCCTGGATTTATAGAAAAAAACTGCAATATGCCAATCTCACAGGAGGAAAAAAGTGAAACTCTTATCGAATTTAGGCGTTGAACCGGCGTTGAAGTAGGTGGTAGAGGAGCTCTCGCCTGAGGCGGTACCACCCACTTGCCCTTTAAAGGACTCTGAAGTCTCAGGACGTGTCGAGTTCCCGGTGAGCGTTTTCCTTCTTCCTCTTCCTTCTTCCTCTTTTTGCTTTCCTTCTTTCTCTCTTTTTTTTTCTTTTTCTCTCTCTTTTTTTTCCCCTCTACAAAATTTGGGGAAAAAATGATGATGGCACACCCGAACGTAAAGTTTGGGGGTAAAATACCCCTCCATTCGGTTCTCTGGGCGAGGGGATTTGGGGGCCACCATCAAAAGTATAATATCCTTCATGAATGTATGTGGGCTTAACTCCAACTTTAAACTCTGTTTCATCATTATCTTCAATCCTCCAAACCCCACATACTATTTCTCACTGAAACCCAAGTAAGTCCCAAAACAAAAAACCAACCACCTCCTTTCCCAGGTTATGAACTCATTTCATTTTTTCGACCCCATGGCGGCGTTTGTGCTTACGTTCGCAATGACCTGGCTTTTTGGGGGGTTTCTAACCTCGAACGGGTAGGCCTGATTTCCCCTTTGGCTTAAACTTTCTTTCAGATCTACCAAATTTATCTGCTGTATATATCGGTCCCCGTCCGACAATTCCTACAACGAGCTCTTTGATTTCCTTTCAATAAAGATCGACAATATTTTTTCCCCAGTTTCCATTGGCCAATAATCGTTCTCGGGGATTTTAATGTTCATAATAAGGATTGGCTAGGATCCCAAAAACCAACATGATACACAAGGCAGAGCAGCAGAAAATTTCGCAATCAGCAACTCGCTCCCAATCTTCTCTAGCAGCTCCCAACAGAGCAACACGTGAATTTTTTTGGGGACCTTTTTTTCAGTTTAGTTAGAGAGGCCCCAACTTCCTAATTTCTTCGTTCCTTCACCCTAGAGGTCAAGACTATGGAACCTGCTGCCCGCAGAATTTTTCCTTCTCCTCCCAATCCCAAAAATTTAAGCCCGTGTGAACAAACCCCCTCACCACACTGAAGACAACCCCCCGGGAAGTTAGTACTTAGGCACAGCCTTCGGGACTGTCACAAGATAAAAAAAAGAACCAATTAAAAAACCCAAAAAAATTGTAATTAACACTGGATTTAGGTGGTACGGTTGACTTTGATTATGACTATAAAACGCATTACTTCCATATTATATAATATAATATTCATTACCGCTGTTAATACTATAAATTTGTTTGTAGTTAATCCAAATTCGATGTGTTTATACGTGATTACTTTGGACTGCGAGACTCTAAAAAAAAAATAAGTCCAAGAATTCAAAAAAAAAGTAATTTTTTGGGGAAAAAGTTCACCCCAATGAATACTCTTAATTGCGCTCTTTTGCGTCTCATTGTTTTTCATTTTAGAGTACCTTATTTCAATTTTTTAAGACAAACAAAAAAATTATACAATTTTTTAAAAAGTTTTTGGTGGTAAATTAAGTATCACCCTTAGATTTAAGGGCTTATGATTTGAATCACCTTCAACCATAAATTGGTTTGTTGGTTGTTTTACCCCCCGGGTTGGGGCACGTGATCATTTTTTCACCTTTTAACATATTGTTATATTTACTCCTCTCTCTTGTTATAAATCGACTTTCCTTTTTAAAGCTACCAAGATAAATATATGGAAAAGGAATTTGGGCTGTATATTTCCGAAAGTATATTACGTTTTTTTTAGTCAGTGAATTTTTAAAATTTTATATTTTCTTAAGGTTTCTTCTTCTCTCCAAAGTCACTATTTTATTCCCATTTTCTTAAAGAATTTCCAAATGATGGTGACCTGTCAGAAGTCCTACTACTTGCCGTAATTACGCCCCAGAAGGAGGACCTCAGCTGTTAGTTTTCTAGAAGGGTCATCTAACGTTGCCTTTGCATGTCTTTGGCGAAGCATGCCAAGGATATAGATGTTGTTTTTGGGATCATCTGTCTATTGATGTTTTCATTGCCTGTTTTGATAATC
>JAHBCN010005302.1:0-15000 GCA_019359885.1 Listronotus oregonensis
GTGGGTTTTCCCAAGAACGGTATGTAACATTTTGGGAAAAGTGGGAAGATATTCTGTCCAAAATGTATATCCCCAACTTTCAAAGTCTTTTTTCAGTCGATTGCTTGTTGCATTTCTTCTGGAAGGATGTTTGTTGAAATTTATCGAAGACACTTCTAGATGAGATATAATTTATTGTAATCTCTTGTTTTAGAAGTTCGTCACTATTCTCCATTAATAAAAATTCGCAATGAAAAAAAAATTTGGTGTTTGATCTTGCAGACGACGTTTCCATGTAAAACTCCTCTTTTTTAATTAAACTGACTTTTTATTAATTTAAAGATAAAAATTTATTAATTTTTCTAAGCTCTTGCCCCCTTATTTCTTTGCGCCCCCCCGGGGGGCACGCCCCCAGTTTGGGACCACTGCCTCCATCGGCATTATGGCGGGCACCATCCATTTGGTACCGATCTTTTGATCTTCCCGAACAGTTTTTCCAGGCAGGTACATTGATTAAAATAAGTCCAAATAGGTTTCTGCTGTCAGGTTATAGTCCATAAAGGGTCAATGATATGGTGTCCGATAATTCCCACAAAAAATTGGCTTTTTGGTGATATTGTGTCCGGTATGAACAAAGCGATGTTTTTTTTTGGCTCCAACACCGGCAATTATAAACATTTGGTTCATTTTTAAAAGGGGGGAATGTACATTCATCGGTAAAACAAATATTTTTTAAAAAAATTCCCATCGTTATTTGCTCTTTTCATTACTTCAAAACAAAATGCCATTCTTCGCTCTTTATCTGCTTCCTGCAGCTCTTAATGTTTTCGAATTTATGGGGAATGAGCTTGATGGAAAAAAAAACTAAAAACATTTTAGATCTGCTCATAACTTTTTCCCAAATTTGCCACTTTATTATGGATACTTTTCGTCGATTGAATAATTCATATTTTTTTCAAATACCGACTGTCACTGATTTATACTTTTCCGCATGTCAGGGATAATATTCATTTATGTGCCTTTTTGGTTTTAAACCCCTGAACCGAAAATTTGGTATTTTGAATTATATTTAATTGGATAATTAAGCTTTAAAAAATGTTTGAAACTTGGCACGAGGGTTGTCAGATTGGTCTCTTCAAAAAGTTACCCTACATTTTTTGTAAAATGTACAGGGGGAAATAATTGACTAAATTTACAAGGGATTTTACTTTATAAAATAATTCTACATGACTTTACCAACCCCAAAAATGTTCTGCGTTCTTTTTACGCAATTTCTCGAATATCATATGTCCACGGAAAAGGTGTTGAATAGGAAAAACTTTTTTAATTTTCCCGAAAAAGGCTCTCTTAATAAAAATTTGTTACTTCTTGAGTAACATTGGAAAAGAAACATTTAACACATTTTATGCGTGTTCAAAAAATTTAAAAAAAAAAAAACTGTAAATGGTACAAATGTTAAGTGAAATTTATTTGAGAAGATATGGAAATAAGTTACTAAAAAAAGGTTGTTCAAAAGAAAAAGGTAGTCCCTGATCAATTTTCAAAAAAATCGGCCTACTTTTTTATCTGTGATTAAATTTAAATATTAACTAATTCCAAATTAACAACATTTTGTACCAGTAGGCATTGATGACAAAGCTTTATTGACATTTTGCTTGTATAATTTTTTAGCCGTATATTGGCAGCTTAAAATGCTTACTTTAAAACAAAATTTATTGCCATGTTATGGGAAAGGCGAAAAATTTATCGTCGAGTTATTTAGGAATTTAATAAAAAATTCCCCAATTTTTGTACGTTTCTGAGACTACTTGCCGTAAAATTTTTTGAAGTGTTTAAGCACTGGCTTATTGTTGCGAATACCCCAGAAAAAAAAAGAGATACATTTTTAAAAGATGCAAGCACTTTGTTGGGATTACATTCAGTGAACACCGACATCATCATTAAAGAAAAAAACTCAAAATCTCAATTTGTTAAAAAAATCACAAATTTTTGAAAATAATAAAGCACAACAAGATACATCCATACAAGCCAGATATTAATCATGTTTTGGAAGTAGACGATGAAGCAAAACTTTTGGATTGGGTTGGCAATATGGAAGAAGTTCATAGGAACATAATGTTTTTTGATGAATCAACTTTTTCGACCAATGTGTTGTGGCTTCGTAACATGCGAGGGATATTGGAGTGACTCCCAGTCCGCATTTTCGATACCCCGGAGGGGTCAGTACTGCGTCAAAGTAAATTTTGGTGCCATTTCTTATTCGGATAAAGATAAAATTCTTTGACACTACTTTTAATGCAATAGTTCATAAGCTATTTTAAAAATTTCCTCGACGGTGAATAACATTTTTTCATTAGACTACCGTCGTTTATTTTATTTAACAGTTAGACAATGTTAGACCACACGTTCCAGACCACTGGATTGGGAGACCAGGACCAGTTTAGTGAATTCCCAGGAGTCCAGATTTAACATTAATGGATCTTTTCTATGGGGCCGATTGCAACAAATTGTTTTCCGCCACCTCTAATAAATGCCCCTACTAAACAATTAAATGATGCGATTAGAATACCGTTCTTCAATATCTTTACATGAGGATAGAAAAAGCTTTGATGAATTAAATGTTCTTTTAAAAGGGCCCATGCCCAACAGGGTGGTAGTGTGTTTAAATAAATAAACTAAAATACATTTAATTAACATTTAAAAGTGGGCAGATTTTTTAAAATTGGTATTAGAACTACCTTTTACTTTTGAACAACTTTTCTAAGTAACTTATTTCCATATATTTTCAAATAAATGCACTTTTGTACCATTTAAGGTTTTCAATTTTCAGAATCCCGTATAAAATATGTTAAATAGTTAAATGTTTCTTCCCAATCTTACTCAAAGAAGTAGCAAATTGTTTTTTCAAGATTAGCTTTTTTCAATAAAATTAAAAATAAAGAAGTTTCCTTTTGAACACCTTTTCCGTGGACATACTGTAGAACATGTTTAATATTTTATTGCGAAAATTCAGTAAGAAGTATTGAACTTGTAATACATAAAATAATTATTGTGGATAATTTATGTTTTCGCACAAATATGGCAATAATTTTGGAATAACTCTCGTGTGTGTCAAACGGTTTAAGTTCATAATTGTCAATTGACTTTGGTTAAACATTTTTGTATACCTTCATATAAGAATTATGTTTAACAATATAAAACTTTTCTTTGAATATTTTATTGGGTATTTAGATAATTAAAAATAACATAAGACGTTTTTTACAAAGTAAAAACTGTAACTATAAATAGAAATGGAAAAAAAACAATTTTTAAATTTAATTTATTTCTGTACCATATATTTTAGTAAAAAAACAATATATCACTTAGTGCAATCTCGGGGGTAGGTTACATTGTGTCGTTTGGATCAGAAACTGTTTTTACGCAGGGCATATCATCAACCTCTTCTATTGAATTTCAATGTGGGGCTCATTCGGCCCAAAATGCCCTTTATAAATTGGCGTTTGCTAATCCACGGGATAATTGAATTCGAGATTTATTATCGAAGCTTTCCCATGATTTTAAGGGTTTGGTCCGAGCTACTAAAATAAATTTAAAACCTGATGTTCCAATAATTTAAGGAAAATTGATAAACTCAAATTGAAATTTGCTAAAAAAAATGTTTTTACTGTTTAAAATAAAAAAGGGAGTTTAATAGATTTTTAAAAAAACAAGGTTATTAATAACGGCGATTAATGAGGGGAAGCCACTAAGGGTTGAGATTATTAATCGCATTACCCCCTTAAAAAAATAGTTTTGTTCATGGTTTGTTGTTAAATTGAAATATTTTTTTTCTTGAATTATTTTGGGATATAATTCGGTTTTGGACAACCAACTTACTTATGCTTTATTGGTTATCTTTTGACAAGGTTAAAAATGTTTATTTTTTTATTTTGATTTGCCTATATCAAGGGCCCCATTCGGAAACAAGTTAAAAATGGAAGAACGTAATACCGTAATAGGCCACCGTAAAAACCAAGCCAATAAGAGATACGCATATAACTTTTTTTTATATTACTATGAACTAAAAAGTCAATTCAAATGCACTGCTCTAAACTTAGCGGTTAAAATTGCATTTTTTTTTACCTTATAAAAATCGTGAAAAAATCGTTTTTTTAATATATTTTAACTCGAAAACTTTTTATATTTTGGGAAAAAAAAGGTTTATTATAAAATTGTGGTCTAATAAACTACGTCGGTTTTTATACAAAATTTTTTAGCCTTTTTAGTTTTGGAATTTACGTTTAAAAAAATTTTATAAACTAAAAGCGTTACAAAATGTAATAAACAAAATATCCCCTTTTAAATGCTCAATTTTTAATAAAAATAAGTAATAAACGAGATAAAAACAAAAAGTATTTTGGTCAATAAACATTTCGTTAATTTTTTTAAAATTTTTGAGTATAATAATATACCAGCTCTGATCCAAAATTAATTTAAAAAAGTTCTTTCACTGAATAAAACAAACTAATACGCATGTGCCTAGAGAAAGGGTGGATACCTGGTGGCATGAATTTATTTATTTTTTAGGTCCAACTGTACCATTCCGATCCTTGAAACTTTAACTAAATAAAATTTAAACTTTATTTAATTGAAAAAAAAAAAAAAATAAGTGCCTCCTCTATTTATGTTTTTTGATCTTCTGTGCTACTATTTTATAGCTCATCGTTTAAATATTTTATTATCGATTTAAATATTATATTAATTATTTATAAAAAAAGTTACTTTTTCAGAATGATCTTAAGAAAACTTTAATCATATTAATCAATTTTTTAATAGTTTTTTTTTTTTTAGTTGAATAAATGTTTAAACTAAAAATTTTATAATATTGTAAAGTAGTAAATATATCGATATATACCCCAAGTTAAATAAAAAAGGCTTTAAACCTAGAAAAGTAGAAAGCTTAAAGAGAAATGTTAAGCGTCCTGTCAGGAATTAACAATAAAGAAGGCAATTTTTATATTTTATATATATATATATATATATATTTTTTATATATATATATATATATATTTATTATATATATATATATATATATATATATATATATATATATATATATATATATATATATATATATATATATATATATATATATATATATATATATATATATATATATATATATATATATATATATATTAATTAAATAAAGTTCAAATTTTTTTTTTTACTTAAAGTTTCAAGAATCGGAATAGGTCAAAAAAAAAATATCCTTTCCCCAGGTTTCCCCCCTGGAGGCACATGTGTATTAGTTTGTTTCATTCAATGAATAGAACATTTTGAATTAATTTTTTGATTAATTGACCAATATAACGTGTACCAAAAAAAAAATTGTTAGCAAAAATTTTTTAAAGACCAAAAACACTTTTTTTTTTATATCTCCTTTATTACTTATTTTATTTAAAATGATAATATGACGTTTTTTATAAAGATTACGTTTTTTATTAGACCATCAATTTTTTATTATATATCTTTTTCCTAAAATTAATAGTTTTCAAGTTTTATTTAAAAAAAAACAATTTTTTACGTTTTCTTTAAGGTAAAAAAATGCAATTTTTTAACCAGCTAGCGGGGAATGCGGCTTCGAATCGACTATTGTTCATAGTAAAAAAAATGTTTCATGCGTATCTCTTATTGGCTTGGTTTTGCCGTGATATATCTGTTGTTGGGGTACTTAGTTAGTTATTAATTAAAAACTTTATTGCCTATTGCATTTGGTTGAAAATAGTTTTTTGTGGTCGCTATAATATGTAGGAATACCGAAATTGCAATTACAAGTGAAGCCAGACGGTTTGTGGTCGGTCCCCAATGGGCCTCAATTTCTATAAACCCTCGGTTATTCTCCTAACCTAAGGATTTATAAAATAGAAAATTATGCAATAATAAGGGTCATTAATAAATTGTTTCGTATACGTTAAATAATCATAAATAAACTCTCGCGATACTTAATAAACAAGTTATTAGCAATATATTTGATTTAGATTACTACTTAAAAACACATACATACAAAGTATCTAAGTAAAAGTTATTTTTTCTGCGGTATAAGTCAGTGACAACTCGTTTGAAGTAGCATAACCTTAAGCTCAAAATGGATCGGTGATATTTGTAAGTTTGTGGCATTTCCATCTTGATTTTAAAATTCTGCAAACTACTTTGTACAATTCTAAAATCAAAATGGCGGTGGTGCGTGGCTATCGCTCTGTCTGACTGCCTTATTAGCCTATATTGGAAAAAATGCTTGGTTATATGTTCCAAAGGTTATTATGAGGTGAGGATGAAGATTTACAACATAAATATTTTTTTCGCTACAGATCAAAATTTATTAGGCAAACTGTTAGATCAAGAAAACCCTTCCAGTAACTAAATATATATTTAATCTCTTAATGTTAGATATAGTAAGGTAATAAAAGGTTAAGTCTATACCCAAATTCTAAAATAATTAAAAACATTATTAATTTATGTTAAAAATAAGGGAAACAAGTCTATTAATGTTCTTTACTCTTTGTGCATCTTAGGCCTTTGTTAGGGTCGATATGCTCTGTTTTCAACAAACTTTCTTTTGCTGAGCTCTTATCTTATATTTACCTTTAGTTTCCTTCATTCTTTTAAATCGACGATTATCTATTATGATAGCTGTAACTCTTCTTACTTTCATCAAATTACTATCGAGGTGCCTCTTGAATTTAACCAACTACATTTCTTTAAATTTTAAGTTCTGCCATAATTAAACTCATTTAAACTTTTGTTAAAAAAGTACTCTTCCCGGCCAGTAAAAAAATCTATTGTTAAATTTAGCAATGGACTTAGCATTTTAGAATTTTTCAAAACGTCATTGTCAGTGTTTTCAATGATTTTAGTAGGCAACCTGTCAAATCTGACATTTGTTAAACATTCTAAACCGTTACACTTAGCAAATTGTTAAAAGTTAACAACAGTTTAGAATGTTTAACAAAATGTCAGATTTAACAGGTTGCCTACTAAAATCATTGAATATCACTGACAATGACGTTTTGTTAAACATTCTAAACTGCTAAGTCCTTTGCTAAATTTAACAACGCGATCATCACTCGGCCGTTAATCTGATATCAATTGTCTTAGCCTTATTTTCAAATAAGATAAAGAAAAAAAGTACGGGATAATGTAGATACCCTTGTTACAGAATCATTAATTAATTTTGGGCTTGAGTACCAATAATATTGCATCAGTAACACAATTACGTGTTTTCTTCCACCAATTTCCAAATCAAAATATGAATCAATCAGATGGTTCTTTTTTAAATTTTAATTGTTCTTAATTTATTGCAAGGATGATAAGGAAAATTTTAAGTTATATTAGGGATATTTATTTTTAACAGAGTGCTTTTAAACGTTGTTTACAATTATGGTTTATCAATCCCACAGTGGGAATAATTGCAAACTTTCCATTGCTTAGCAAATTTAAGAGTATAACTTTAAGAGGACCAAAATAGGGTGAGGTAACACCT
This sequence comes from Listronotus oregonensis, assembly GCA_019359885.1. Lineage (NCBI taxonomy): Eukaryota > Metazoa > Arthropoda > Insecta > Coleoptera > Curculionidae > Listronotus > Listronotus oregonensis. Next base: position 7,502 of record JAHBCN010005302.1, read on the forward strand.
ACGCAAGGTAATAGCAAATCACTGCACTGCAATCCGAGCTATAACGTATGATGGGTGTCTTAAGAAAGATAGGAGGTAGTTACTTAATACCGTAGATACTTAAATAATTGGAGTGTCGGAGGGGAAGGAAGTACTAGCAGGCAGCCGAGCCGGTTCCACATTCCTAAGGAGGTAGTGGAGAAAGTGGAAAATTTGGTTCCTCTTAAGATAGACTATAAGGAAATGCATAATTGTAGTACTTTTTATTGCTATAGTCCTGAAATACCTAGAGAAGACAAACAGGTCTCCTATAGCTCGTTGGCGTTCGATGGCTAAAAGGAAGAACCTGAGTTGTGAGAGAAGATATTTCTCAGCTATCATTATCATCATCACTACTTTAAGTGGGTTCTGATTTGGGATACATATAGGGATTCCACGGTAGAAGTACTTTCTGCCTGAAAAGATAAAATCCAAGCCTTTTAGCAGCTATAGATGAAATGTGTTTATACTATTTTGGGTCTTTCTCAAAAGTAACGCCTTAAAGATTAATTCAAGTTCTGCAAAATTTGACTGCTTTTATGTAGGGGATCAGAATTGGCTAACCTTTTTGTGATAGTAAATATATAGGGAACATATTGTTTTAATTTAAGTAAGATTTTTTCTTAAATAAGCGCTTACTATTGTTTTTTACCAGGGCTGAAGCTTATGTACCCTAAATGTTACACATAGGTTTATAGATTTGTCGTTTACTGGTTATTTTATCTCACCAATTATCTATAAAAATATTTAAAAATTAGGTTTTTCAAAATAATAGGATTTTATAGGGGCAGCCCCTTCCCAAACCTAAATCCTGGCTACGCCACTATAAGTAAACATGTGTCTTTGATAAGGCAATATACTGCTTTAATCCGATATTAATTAAGAGTCTAGTAAAAAATAATATCTGCATTGTCCTTCGATTGTTCTTTAAATCAGGCTTAGGAACTGGCTTTACAAAGATTTTTACCTGTTGACTACTATCCTCAGTAAAACAATGTATAGGTTAATAGTGGAAGACAAAAGACCGTTAATGTAAAAAGAAAGTTCTGGCTAAATATAAAATATATATGTATATCGATCATTGCTAGTAGATATTCGTCGACTAAAAAAACTGGAGATATATGCAAAAAGTTTACTTGGAAGACCATAGGTAGGAAGTCAAAGGCCTTAGATATGTCAAAGGCAGCGATATAAGATTTGCCAAAAAACTCAAGTGATATGTTCCAGTTATGCGGAACAAATGCTAGGGATCTTTTGTGACGAAATCAGTACTGTTTGTAGTAAATAAGTTTCTGTTTTTACAAATATTTAAAAATTGGAGAATTAACGCTTTTTACATAACCTTACAAAAAAGTCAAGAACAACAGATACTTTAATAGTTAGGAAGGGTAGTTTTGGATCCATTTTTGGGGCTAGGCTGCAAACATGCGGCTTTTCAACTCTCCACAAAAATACCTTTCACATAGGAAATCGGTATCCTGTTAAATTACCTTATTCTAAATATTTTATAACACAATGTTTAGTACAAAATTATAATAATTGGGTATTCAAATTTTTGTGCCACGTAGAATATTTTAGTATTCAATTTAGACGACTTTTTCTAAACGCTACAATTAATAAAATTGTCTCTTGATAAGCCGGTAACATTTTAAATTTCACGGATCAGTTTCGTATATTATTAAATTTCACAAGGCTAATAAAAAGTATAACGTCTTGCTTTAGTTTAAATCTGAAAATAGGAAGAATCATTTTTGACCGCAGAGGAAAAAAAACCAATCATGGTATAACATCTCAATCGATTAACTAGACAGAAAAAAACTAACCAGACAGAATCAGGAAAATTAAAATAAAACACACTTTATTTATTAGGGAGAACTGGTAACTAGATACCCGATATAATTAAAATTTTTGGTACTGCCCTTATCTGGTTTTAAAACATTTATCTGCCTTAATTATTTTTTTTTCTACTTCTCCCTTTTCCTACTTATATTACATACGAATCTGGTGTTTCTATATAACTAAAATTGGTAAAAAAAAGTTTGAACCATCCTTAACGCCTAGGTTTTATCGGGCATAGATCTATGGTAGACTTATTGCTGAAATAAAATTTTCTACCAGTTTTAGTAAAGTAAACTTAATATTTGAAAGTACATTGCTTCCCTATCAATATTTTTTTTATTATAAACGTCACTAATTATTGGTGTGATTTTTTTTTACCAAATACCATTCAAAATCAAATTATGCCAGGAAATTCCTTCCCGCTCACGAATAATTTTCAAAATATTCGTAAGCTCTAATGGTATTACTAGTGAAAACACTCCATAATTATTTTGTAGCACAAAAAATATTTCTTGAAATTATTTCTCGAGAGACAAAATAAATCACGTGGTCAACTGAAAAAATGTTTGCACGCTTATAGTCGACACTAACGTGGAATACCTTATACGTAGTAAGCAATGTTCTGCGCATGCGTACCGGTGTGACTCAGCTGTAGTAGCAAATTACAGAAAATAAATTGATTTTTAATTTCATGAATTTCAAATATGTAGTCAATTGGAGTACCGCGATAACGTGCCACGCAATTTGTAGGACAAAGTGACTGTTAAATTATATAAATATTAACTAAATTAAAAAAAAAACAGATTGTTAGTAATCATTTTTAATGACTTCGTTATCGATACCTATTGAAAGGAGGAGACTCTTTGATCAAACCATACATTTTGTAAATCAAATATTTTTTCAAATAATTTAGATAATTATCTTGAGATTTACCAAAAAAAAAAACTTAGTCAGTAATAAATTTTTGACAATCATCAAATCGACATATACTACAACAATCTAGAACTTTCGCACAGGAAATTGTTGGGTGTCTCATCAAAACGAAGCTATTTACGAAGATTCAGCTTGATAATAATCAAGTGCAAAAATGGGCCCTGGATCCTGGACTAAAAGCGATTACCGAAAAAGTATTGTAACTAACTAGGGCATTAATTGGCGATTAATGATCTTCGTTGGTCTCGCGCGTTAAATGGCCTCGATTTGCCCTTATTAATACCCTGGTCTGGTCAGCATCAAAAGTTGTGGACTTTTGATGCAGACCAAAACCCGGCAAAAAATTGAAAATCTTGCTAATAGTCTTAAACGGATTCAAAAAATAAAACTTTGTGTCAGTTGTTTTTAACCCAAGTTGCAGCCGGTTTAGGTATTTTTTGCTCATTTTGATATTTTATTGCTTTTTTTAAGCCCTTTCCACCATTTTAATTTTTAAGTTATATTTATGGTGTACTTTGATTTTTACAACATCTAAGTAAAGATGTTTTTTTAACTTAACCCAAGTAAAAAAGTATTATTAAATTAAATTAATAAAGCTAGTAAATGAATAATGCTAATTTTTAAAAAAATATTGTAATTTTTTTTGCTCGCTTTATTATTATTTTTTATTTGTACCCTATTTTCCTTAATTAAAGAAAATACGCCTGAGCGTGTTTAAATCCAACTTTCAAACACGCGCGTGTTTTAAGCGTTACCATGGTACATCTGACATAGGTACTTTAATAAAGTATTACTATAATAAAGGTTTGAAAAGCAATACAAAAATAATTAAGGACCTTAATATCCACTTATACTTTAATATACTATTTAAATAATTTTTATATCATTTGATTTTTAAAGTAAGTATAAAAACAAAAGCTCTACGTACTAATATTTAAATAAAAACAAAATAGGTCCGAAAAATAGGTTTAATTTAAAAAAATATTTAAAAATTAACAAAATTAAATAACAACAAATTGTGAATATTTGTAGTAACTTATTAATAAAAATAAAATGTAAGTATGAAATAATTATTGGAATAAGTTAAAATTATTCTTGCTTTTTAATTTTTTAAAATTTTTAAACACATATCTTGGTTTTTTTATTATATTCATTTAAAATATTTTAATTTAACTGTCTACTTAACTCTTTTGCTTGAAAATGTTTCTTGGGCTTTGCTTTAGTGCCTCGTGGTGGTTGTGAGTTAATTTTGTTTTTTTTAAGGATATGCATGTTATTTTGCAAAAACAAGTTTTAGCGCTTATTTTATATAATTAAAAAAATATTATATAATAAGATCAGTTATAGGTATGCATATTCTGGTATTTTTATTATTTTTAAGACTTAACTCTCTTAAGGTTAACAGATGACATTGTGGTAATAGGTCTATGAACTCTTATTGAGAAGCAGTCAGAGGAGGTGCAAATAAAAAAGATCTTTTTATATTTTGTAACCTTACCTGCTTGTTAGTTTAAATAGTAGGAGAGATAAAGCCAATATAGGGCCGTCATTAATGATATGTCATTTCTCCATTGCAATCTTTTTATTCAAGGCCATTATTTACAATCTCTCGCATGCGGACACTCTGGCCCACATGGGGTAGTTAATTTTTTTTTAAGATAAAGGCCATCATCGATAATAAAAAATATATCATGTGAGTAGGTATTCTCATAACCGAATATAAAACCAAAAGGCGGACTTGTGGATGGACACGTGGGTAGACACAACAGGGTGGCGGGTAGGGGTGAAAATTTGGGTAAAAGGCCGTCATCATCAATATGTCTGCCTTTTTGACCACTTATTATTGAATCGCTTAGGATTGTAAATACAAAGGAGCGGACAGCTAGGTGGATACAAAGGGTCGTAACGGAGTCAAATGTACGACTAACTGATGCACTCTTTCCATGCGTGAGCTCTCTCTAACCATTTGATCAATTTTAACTTACAAGGACAAAATTATGGAACCAAAAAAAAAATGAAAAAGTAATTTTATAAAAATAAAAAAATAATGAATTTTTAAAAGATGTCAGGTTATTAAGACCGTAAAAATTACTACATAGAATAAGTTGCCATAAGTAATAAAAAATAAGGTTGATACATTTGTAAGAATTAAATAAATAAAAACAAAACAAAAGGTTGTTTTAAACTTGGCTTTTGCCAATATATCCATAAATTTTGATCCAATTTGAAAATATTCTAATATTAAAAAAAACGTAGTTTTCCATAAATAAAGATTTTTTGTCATCATTCAAGAAAAAATATATGTGTAAAGTAAACATTAAGGCAGAAGTTCGCAAAGCAAAAGGAATTTGTAATTTAAAAAGTAAAAAATCGAAAAATTTGTTATAAAATTATTTTTTATTGATATTTTGAAACGTTATATTATAGATAAAACACCAGAACCTAAAAACAAATAAGGCAAGACCTTATAAGGCAAAATTGATCAAATAGTTACCGAGATACGAACGCCCACGTACAAAAAAAGCTTCCCAGGTAAGTGTTACGCTTAACTTTGTTTTACTGGCTAATGTATTCACCTAGCTGTCCATTTCTTTGGATTAGGATTCTTTACGGGTTTTATAATGGGTGATTAAATAGGCGGATTTACCACTCATGACGACCTTTTACCCAAATTTTTACCCCCTTTGTGTCCACCCACGTATCCGTCTTTTGAGATTTTGTTGATGTTTTCACGTGAACACCTACTTACATGACACATTTTCAAGCATATCATCGATGATGGCCTTTTACAAGACGATTCCAGGGAGTTTCTAAACTATCCTGAGAGAGATACAGCTAAACATTACTTGGCAATACCTAGAGTGAGCCTTCGTCACGGGCATTCTTACTGAACAAGGTCAACTGCGAGAACACCTCTTTAGAATAGGTATAAATGTCACAAATCTGTGTAGAGGTTGTAAACAGAAAGACGAGACGGTGGAGCACATCCTTTGTGACTGCTCTGCACTCTCGTCCAAGAGAAGATCCATGCTGGGCGAGTATTGGCTTTCTTTGGCCACATTAAGGAGATTCCCCTTGTCACCTACTTTAAATCTGTAGGATGAACGGCGTACTGAGTAAGGAGTCCCCTTTAGGAGGTAGCACAACGGGCCTACTGAGGCCTGGTGAAGTGATCTTTATCAACTTTTTTACTTTCAAATTCAGATTTAGATGGCCTTTACCTGAAAAAAATTGCCACTTTCACCCCTTATAACTACCCCCTGTATCTACGAGGGTGTCCACTTGCGAGGGATTGAAACTATTGGCATTAAATTAATACATTGGCCTTACTTTACATAATCAGTATTTTAAGATAAATTACACTGAAGGAAGCGAAGAATTAGCCAGACATGTTAATATTTTTGGTCAGATTAAATCTCAAGAATTTTACTTAATAGTGTACTTTATATTGAATTGATCAGTTTTAGAAAATACCCTTCTCCATTTTTTTCACCAACTATTTTGTCAGTTAAATCATATTGGCAAAATAAATATTTAACATATGGCAGAAGATTACTAAGATATTTGTCTACAAAGACGAAGCGAAAAGTAGCATGTTTGCGCTTCAAAAAGAAAGCGCAAATTTGCACTTTTCCGAGGAGCGAGCGTTTTCTTACTTTGCTCCATCGGGTTATCGACTTTTTCGCGAATTCCTTGGATGTGTTCGGAGCTAGACAATCAGTGAATTAGTTTGTTTGTTGCAAGCGTGTGGGAAAGTCGCGTTTTTTCTTATTTTATTATTTAAATAAAATTCATTTTCTGAGGTTTTGCATTTTGTGTCAATCAGAATGCAGTGTAATCGTGAAAAAACGTTCCACTCTTTATTAACAAATATAGGGAAAAAGCAAATCTCTGGGATCCTCGTCATAAGGATTATTTAAATTTTTTTTTTAAATGACGCATGGAAGGAACCGGCGGATGAAATGGGGATAGATGAAGAAGAATTCTTAATAAAGTCTGTCCACCGTTTTGTTGTCTGTTCTGAATTGAACGGGTTGCTGTAACGTAATGCTTGTAGCGAGCATTACACTACAACGTTTAGTTACAAATCAGTCGCCGCCTTAACAATAACACACATGTGTAACGCAAAATGATACTCGCACGTTCTAAAATCTGAACTGTTGAATTTGAGATTATCAATAATCATCAGAGCGACAATGTATCACTTTGCACTCTTAATACACAAATAGCTATTAATACATAAAACAAAAGTAGAGAGATAACCATTTCAAACAAAAACCCTATACACGGAGAAGAATTTTATAAAAAAAGAATTTTTATTATAATGTTAAAGTTTAAAACTTCTGCGCTTTTAAATTCTGGGAAAATTATTATTTTAGTATTACTTAGTACCGTGGTATTATCTTTAGTTTTGAATAAACCTGTCCATTATACTATTTAGTTTTTAAAATATTTGGCACAAACTTAACTCTTTTTAGAATCTTACATGTGCAAATTGACAATAATTCTAATGAACCTTATATGTAAGTTTGAACCAGGTGCCTTAATTAATGCTATATTAGTGTTTTATTATCTATTTTAAAAGTTATTTAAAGTTTAAGTAAAATTAAAATGTCTATTTTATCAAAATAAAAATGTTTGCATCTTAAATAAGATCGAAAGTTTACTTTTTATTAAATAAAAGTGATTGTTCTGAATAAAGAATATAA
>JAHBCN010005302.1:20000-56621 GCA_019359885.1 Listronotus oregonensis
CAGAAATACACTTAAGTGAAAATAAATGATATACCTTTATGTTTTTCAAGGTCTGTTTATCTCTACAGGGTCAAGGTCAAGGTCGTTTCAAGGTCATTTTTTTCAAAAAATACTTAGGTGAGAACAAATAATATATCTGTATGTTTTTGAGGTTAAATTTTAAAAATAATACAAAGTAAAAACAAATGACACATCTGTATGTTTTGGAGGTCCAACCAAGTATGAAATAAGCCTTAAGTAATACTTAAGCTTCTTCTGTTAACCGTTTTTTATGGTATCTGACTTTTTTTATTTTGAAACGATCTCAAAATTCTTTTTTTTTTTACTTTTTCCCTTTAATGACCAGCAGCAATCTGCCATCATGTTCGTATCCCACCATCCCTGATATCTTTTTTTTCAATTCTTTAATATCTTGATAGAACCTCTCTCCCTGCTCATCACTATAATTTTCCAGATTTGTTGGAAAGTAATCTATATGTGAATCTAAAAAGTGTAACTTAATACTCATCAAGCATCCTAGTTTATGAGAGTGCTTTGTCATTTGAGCAACTATTTTTTTGTAATTCTTGCTCTTATGGTTTCCAAGAAAATTTTGATCCACTTTTTTAAAACTTACCCAAGCTGCTTTTTTGTTACTTGTCATTGTAGATGTAAAGTTATTGTCTCGCATCATTTTGCGAATTTGTGGAGCATCAAAAATGCCTGCATTTATTTTTTCATCACTCATCGTTTCTAGTATCCTTTACAGCCGCAGGATTTTAAGTATATTTGAGTCGAATTCTACTATTCGTAAAGACCAAAAGAATTTAAAATTCAAGAACTAATACTCCTGAATTGTATCTTTATTGCAAAGCTTTTTGAAAAAGAGATCTTTTGAATAAGAGCCCTTACTGGTAAAGCATCTTCGGAGATAAAAAATGGAATTAGCTTAATGCCTCGAAAGTCTACAGGCCAGTATACTACCATGCTACGATCCTGTGAATGTGCCCTTCTGTAACTTATCAATTTTATAAATTCTAGTTTGCATTAATCTCGATGAACCTTTACGGTTAAACAGACTTTGGGTTTAAAGTAAAATCAATCAATCTTTAAAAAACCTATCAATACACTATTTGATTCTACTCGATTTTTATTGTACATTTGAACTTGAAACAATATTGACCTTTAGTCTGTAGGGTCAAACAAGTCTCAGATTTAAATTGAGTGACCTCAAAAACATACAAATGTATCATTTGTTTTAAGTTGGAATATTTTTGAAAATTTGGCACTAAAATGACTTTGACTCTGATCCTGTAGGGTCAAATAGACCTCTTATTTAAATTTAGTTGCTTAAATGATAAAGGACTTTTAAAAACTAAGATGCTTGATGAGTATAAAGTTACACTTTTTACATTCACATATAGATTACTTTCTAACAAATCTGGGAGATTATAGTGATGAGCAGGGAAGAGAGGTTTCAACAAGAAGATATAAAAGAAATGGAAAAAATATGTCATGGACAATGGGGTACAAACGTGATGACAGATTACACTGAACATTAAAGAGAGAAAGTAATAAAACTGGAACCAAACGTAAAAGACAACAAATTTTGAGGTCCTTCCAAAATAAACAAGTCAAATACCATAAAAAACGGTTTACAAAAGAAGCTTAAGTATCACTTAAGGCTTAATTCATACTTGGTAGGGTCAAACAGAGTCCTTGGATTCATACAGATATATCATTTGTTTTTACTTTGTAGTATTTTTAAAATTTGATCTTGAAATGATCTTGACCTTGACCCTGTATGGTAAAACAGAGTCCTTGGATTCATACAGATATATCATTTGTTTTGACTTTGTAGTATTTTTAAAATTTGACCTTGAAATTATCTTGACCTTGACCCTGTATGATCAAACAGACCTCAAATTTGAATTCAGCAACCTTAAAAACATACAGATATGTCATTTGTTCTTACTTAAGTAATTTTGAAAAAATTTGATTTTAAAACATCCTTGACATTGACACTGTAGAGATAAACAGACCTCGGACTTGAACATGACCTCGAACCAGGCTTTCTGTAAATTTGATCTTGAAATGACCTTAACGACAACCTTATATGGTTAAACTCAGCTCGGATTCGGATTCAGCGACCTCAAAAACATAAGGAAATAGTAGTCTTGTCCAATGTACAGAACTTTTTTTTTTGGGGGGGGGCTATGTAAAATTAGATAATTCAAGTCAATTAATAAACGTTCACACGCTACAAATTCAATTCAATTTGCCTAAAAAATGTAGGTGACTCATAACTTGAACGATAAATATGATCTATAGTTTTGTGGCGGATTCATGTTTCAGTATGTTTTCTTTGGGACACTCGCTTTACTACTTTTTGGAAAATGGGACCCCTTCGGTCCAGGTTCCAGGGTATAACGAACTGAGCCTGCTCAGACCTAGTGATCCTTTGAACTTGCAGATCTCCTGCAACAAAAAATTAAAAAAAACCCAAAAAATTAAGAATACTAATCTACGTTTCGGTAATAAGTCGGCCTTCGTCTTCTAGATACAAAATCAAAAAAGAAATTTAAACTAAATATGATTTTAAAATTTGCTAAAAGTCGTATCTTGCTTTCAATAAAATAAAAGTCATTTTATTGGATGTCCATTTATTATTTAAAAACATGTTTAAACATTTCAGAAATATTCGCAAAAAAAATTATGGCAAAACAAATATGTAAAGTGTTAAAAGTGCAAGCTCCGAGTCCAGCTCGGATGCAAGAATCCAATATTCTCCTCATTGACTAGCAAATTCTCTCAAAAACAACAGAATCGTTTCCAATTTCAACAGTAATTTTTGATTAATTTGTGATACCTATTTCTAGATATTTTGTTTTTGTAGTTTTCCATTGTAGTTTTTAGCAAATATTCCTGGAACTTTTAAATTTTTGAATGATAAATGAATATCCATTAAAACGATTAATATTGTTTAAAGGAAAGAAAATATGAAAATTCAAAGGCAAAAGAGTTCAATTTTACCTTACTAAATCTAAAAAAAAAAGAAATTTGATTTAAATCGGTTGTGGACGTTTTTTGTTAATAAGTTTGGTTTAGATGGCTTTTTTTGACGCCAATGGACTAAATTTTAATCTAGTTAGGGCCTCTTATTAATACAAACAAGGTTACTAAATAAAAAAAATCAATCAAAAGATATTTTTATCACTTTCCAAAAACTGTTATTAAAAAAATACCACTCTGTATCTTGGAAAGTCAAAACAACTAAAGGTGTTTTTTGCCGTACCAACTTATTATAAAACTTTTTTTTACCACTGGTGGCTTTACTAACATAATCTTATGCCAACAGAGCCACATGTTTGGCTCTTTGGTATTTTGTTTTCATTAAACCTTACAAATAAAAAACAAAGTTCGGGAAAATTTTCAATAATTTGATAAATTAATTTGTCCTCAATACAGAACATATAATATGTAAAAACAAAATTTTGAAGAATAAAATTTTATACATACCTTACTTTGATCTTAATTGACACTAGTCGGGGAAACAAAGTAATGCACGAAAAGTTTTGTGCAGTAAGATGGTTTGAATGCGATTTGCATTCGATTCGTAAAACGTCTAAACTTTGTGAAAAAATTTGATTAATGGGAAATGAATAACAGCATTTGTGCATTAGAAAATGCATTTTCTGAATGCATTTAGAGTTAGCAATTATAAAAATGTATAAGTAGGTAAAAAATTGATGAAAATAAACCCCAATTTGTTACTCGGGGTCGTTGAACTCGAAAATGAGTAAGGGCCTACGGGGCACCTGAACAGAAAAAGACTATAATATTTGAATAACAAGGCTTTGATTGTTTGATTTTTTATTTAGCCAATAAAAGTTAAAGTTTATTTAATTAATTATGTTTGGGACAATTAAAGGAGAAATAATTGATGCTATTACAAGTATTATATTCAGACCATATCAAAATAGTATTAAGTTAAAATATCTTGTTATTATGTAAATGATTCTTTATTTTTAAAATTGGGGGAAATCTGTACTTGCTTAAAAATCAAGAAATTATTGTGTTTAAAGCTTATGTTACCCGGGAAAAAAAATTTCAATGTTTATTGCAATGGAAACTTAACTTGGGTTAAATTAAAAGGGGATTCCCTTTCGCCTTAAATAATACTGTGATTGGCACAATAACGTAGCCATTATTTCAATACGGCGTATATTAAATTTAACGATAGCTAAAATTAAAAACAACGTCCCACCTTCATCTCGGTATTCGGCAACTTCGGCGCTGGCTGAATTGGGAAAGACAACAGGTTCAGGGTTCAATTCAATGGTTAAAGTCAATGCTTGTGTAGGTCCTAATTATTTGTCTTTAATAAGTATATCTATTAATATAATGAATAACTTGCTGGTTTCCTAATTGAACTCCTTGATCAAATTATTCAGGTAAGTTAAATTATACGAATTTTTCCCATGTTTTGTTGTATAGAATAACGAAAATTTATCATTTGGGGACTTGGTGGCAATCTGGGTATCTCGATGGCTATCTAAATGATTTTCCTAATGATATATTTTAATACAAATTTTCAGAAATAAGGGTTTTTCTACTTTATTTAAAAAAGCCTTTATTATGATGGATGAGCTGGGTTGGTAAAGGACAAATACTAACTGTTACCATCAGAAACTTTTTTTTTGGGAAAACAATACTAAAAATGTTTGCCATGTGGTTTTAGGATATTTTAATGTAATTATTCTATTTTCAGATAGGGGATACCCAAATGGGAAAATTAACATTGTAATTTCATCAAGGGACTTGCAAATACATTTTTAAGGATTGTTTAGAAAAATACATTAAGAGGGAAAAAAAAAATACATCAGATCTCGATACAGGCCTTTTGGAAATTTCCTGCTGATGATTTAACATTTTTGGGTTTTTTCAGTATTTTACTTATTACACAGGATGGTCAATTTTTTTTTAAAAACCTGTTTGATGAGATAAAGAGGCTAATGTTGGTCCCAATCAAACTGCTTAAAAATTCTATTTCGTTTAGGATATGCATGTAGCCAAGACTCCTGCACTGTAGCAGAGACCCCCTGTACTGTGACAGAGATCCCTTTTTAAGTGAGGAAAACCCAGGTACATAAAATATTTCTGTAAGCCCTTTGGTCAGCAAGTCCTTTGGCATCTACAAGCTCAACATCTTCCTAAAACAATCAAATGGTATATAAATGTCCCCACCGAAAACAGAACAAGTTCATTTTGGAAAAAAAACCTTGGACCAAAGAAAACCCCGAAACAGTTTTCGGAATTCGATTTAAAACCAATTAAATTAGTACAAATTAATATTTGATCAATAAAACACTCTATTTTAACAATTAAAGTATTTTAAATTTCAACAAAATACATCAAATTAAATCAACTGTGGGTTAAGGTTGTTTAAATGGACTCTACTTCAAGAAAAATGATAATCATTTTTTCAAAAAAAATAGATTTATTTTTAATGAAATTCATATTAATGTAGTATACACCTATTATTTGCTCCCGATTATACCTATTTTAATGAATCGGACTTTTCATTGCATTTAACATACCGCCATTAATTAGCCATGAAATTCAATAAATTTTTTATTTAGTTTAATTACGTTTTGATAATGTTTAAATAATTAAATCACAATTTACTTCAATGATTCTTTTTGTTTGAACTAATTTTAATGAGATATTTTCAAAAAAAGTAAGATATTCATTCATTTAATCCAAAAAGTCATTGAATATTCAAAATTAAAATACCCCCTTTATAATTGTTCCCATTCATACTATAAAGCGTTTTCTGTGTGTGGTGCGCTTATACGTCATCTTCTGGGTTTTTAAAATAACTTCTCCCTTTTCAGCCTAATTTTGTTCTCAGGGGTTTTCGAGGTCGCTGAACCGAATATGATATTGACAGGCCTGCAAGTACCTGGTGCCCCTAAGGATGGTGTAAACGTCGCCTCCTGGGTTTACGACAATTCCTTCTAATATAAAACCACATTTTTACTCGGGGGGTTTTTTGTGGTTGCTAAACACAAAATATGACAGGTGCAAGGGCCATCAGAGCGCGCGGTATGCTCTGGCTGGTGTAAACGTCTTATTCTAGTACCGTACAATTCGTGGCCCCGGGTACTCCGCGGCCCCTTGCCAATCTTTTGTGTTCAGCGAAACACAAAAGCCTAAGTAAAAAAAAATTGGGCTAATATTAGAAGGAATTGTCGAAAAACTTCAAAAGACGACGTTTACACCATCCTTAGCACGCCCCCGGATCTTCCGAATCCTTTTCCGGGAAACCCCCAAAGTAAAAAAAATTGGGGCTGATTTTAAAGGAAGGAATTGTCATAAAACTCCAAAAGACGACGTTTACACCATTCTTAGTGTGCACCAGGTACCGTAGGCCCTTGCCAATGTCATTTTAAATTTTAAAAAATTCAAATTTTAAAATGCTTTTCGAAAATACGGGCCAAAATCACAAATGCAGTTTTTTACCCATTAATTAAATTTGTTCACAAAGTTTGTAGACGTTCATACAAATCGAATGCAAAAAACCGCATTCAAATCTATCTTTACTGCACAAAACCCCTCGGCCTATTTTTGTGCCACGTTTCCTCGACTACACCATCAGCTGATGACCCAATTCCTTTGCAAAACGTAAGCTAAATTTCAATAAATTAAAAGAAAGTGCTGGGAAAAGATTGAAAGGAGCAGTGGGAAAAGAGTATTCTTATAAGAAGGGAAAGGTTACCCAAGAGAAAAGTTCTTCAATCGAGGTAAATAAGTAACGTTGAATTGTGGTAAAGAAATTATTAAATATAGTTTCATGCTACATACAACTTTCTTCCACGTTTATGCGATTTTAAAAAACTACATATTACATCTCTTTGTCTTACTGGAAAATTTACACAATACCATATCTAAATGTAGAAAATATATTGTGTCTTATAAGTCTATTCTGTGACATTCAATGAATGTTGCCATGTTATCTTAAAATTCTCATTATCATGATTTATACTATGGTTTTCTTCTCTTAAAAATTAAATTTAAGTACTACATCCATCTTTATTCGACGGAGGTATTTAATTAAAAAAAAATCGTTTTAAAAAATATGTATTTTAGGAGCACGGTAGTGTGCCAGGCCATGTTCCCCGGGCCCGACGCAAGCAGTGTGTATATTACAAGAAACGTTTTAAGTTTTTCCTCCCCATTATCTTCCTCATTGTTCGACATAAAGGATAAGATTTGTATGTATTTTACAAAGATATTTTAATTAAAGGTGAAAATATTGAAAGTTATATGGTTTCTGGTGCCCACTTTACTTCTGACTGGCTGACTCTACCTCATTAATTGACTTATTAAAATTATGGGACACTATTCAAAAGGGGGGGAGGTTTAAAATTTGGTGTGTAAGTAGTTTTGGGGCAAAGTAAAAACAAAAAATTTTAAAAGCTGTACATTTCTATACGAACATAAAACAAGGGCGGTGCCGCGCATCGGGCCCAAATCACTTGCAAAAATACGAATTCGATGTGACTACTACTTTTGTAAAAAAGGTTAAGGGGTTTAAACTTTGTTTAAGATGACATCAAATAATATAATAAGCAAAATCAGCCAGTTGGCAGTATGGGATTTTTGTTTATAACATAGCATTGCCAGTTACAGTTGCAAGTAGCGAGAGGTGGTTTTAAAACTAAAAATGATAAAAGCTATCTAAGAAACTCAATTCTAGTACTAGGCTATGTTATCTTAGTATAATTATATTAAAAATGAGAGATCTCGATGTTCAAATTTAGACAAGTTAGCTAAACAATTTTGCATTTGAAAAATCTTCGGGGTTTGTAGCGATTAAATTTTTCCCATTACAATTATTTTTTATGATATATGTAACATAGCGTAAAAATATTTTATATTCAATAAGATGTTTTTTGGAAAAAAAGTTAAAAAATTTGCCAATAGAGAGTAAGGAGAAGTTGGTTATATTCCTAAAGGGAAGGGGGCAACACAAAAAAATCGCATCGGACGCAGTCATCCTTGGGTTTCGCTACTGGCAGTAAGTTTTATATTTTTGGGCTATTTTGGTTGCAGGCTAATTAACCAAAGTTTCTAAAAATCATAATTGTCCAAATTTAAAATGCGGACAGGTTTTATTTAAATCAAAGAAATTAACTACACATTACCAGACCCTTGACCAGGCGTGATTTAAGGGATATTAAATGAACTGCTTTTCTTACTTCATATTCGGTATAAAATTAGGTTCTGCCTACAAAGCTAGATACTGAGAAAAAAAAGTAAGATCCTCCCCATTCTTATCTGATCTTTGAACTTAGAAAAAAAAAAGGAAAGACATCCACCAGAAAACACGCACAAAAAAAAGATTTTTTAAAATAAGAACATAGATGGTTTAAAAATATATTTTGTTTAGAAACCCTGTGCTATTATATTAAAAACATGTTTTGTTCTAAAGGAGTTTTAAAGTCTTAAAACAAAACATAAATTTCATAGTCGATTCTATTCATTTAATACCATTATTTCAAAGTAACAACACCATTTCTCATTGCGAAAAAATAAATGATATGAAGTAAAATCATATAGTTTCACAATGAGATTTAAATTTAGGGCTATCTTGCATTGAAGTAATAGATGCAAAAATAATAAATCAATTCTTACCATTAAATTATATAAACTCTTGTTCTGTAATAAGTTTCACTATTTAGCAGCAGTTCTTTCAGTTGAAACCGCCTTTATCTCATTTTAAAATTTCCAGATCTCATTCGAAAAACTGCTGATTCTAATAATATACCATGTGTAAATAAGTGCAACAGCATCTGTATTAGTATATGTGAAATAGAAAAAGATGGAGTATAGTTAGCCACTCTGCAGTGATGTCCGTGACGTATGTGTCGTCTTTCGTGGTTAGTTATTGAAGTTGGTTATTATCGATGCGACCTTGTGTGTAGAAAATTTTAAAAATCTAGAACAAATTTATACTGGTAAGTATTTTTCATTGTTAAAATATTTATACCTCTTTGCTTTGGGACTAGGGCTACCAATGTGGAAAAAAACAACTTCTCACTCCCCCAAAATTGATAAAAATCACCAAAACGTTTAAATAATTTTTGTACTGTCCGCCATTATGAATAGATGAGCATGATTGGCATGAACCATAATGAAGCTGGCGATATTATTAGATAAATTGGATTAACACCAAGGTAATTAATAATTCAATGAGTTTTTCAAAGATAGTGGTCAGTCATTGGACTTCAAAAAAAAATTTTAGGGAATATGTGTATAGGCAATTTTACATTTATAGAATATTTTTATACAGGTGTCTGTTTTACTTTTTCTTTTAGGTAATCCTGAAGGAATTCATTTTAAAGGAAACGTCAACCACTAGTTGAGTTCAATTGAACCAGTTTAAGCCAACCTTCTACAACCGGCCTAATTACACTTCACCATAAAGACTGTTTGCCGCCCATTAGGATATTTATATTTAAAACTAAAAATATTTCTGTGTTAAGTTTCAAAGATTGCAGGGATGTAAGTTTGTATAATTTAGAAATGTAAATATTGTTTTTTTACTGCTAAATAATACATATTTTTAAAGAATTAACTATTATAACTTTTAGCAGTTTTTATTTTACTACATAAATTACCTACCCCATTTTTATTGTAGTTACAGAATTCAAAAATTATGCATGGATATTTTTCCAAATCTCTATTTTGAATCTAAAAAAAAAATGTGTTTTTTGAAATACGACAACGGCATTGTCTCTGGTTAAATTTTGCATATTTTGTTTCAAGAGTCTGGATGTTTAAATACAGGGTGTTTTGGAAAGAAAAGCAAATGTTTTAATAGAGAGTATCTTAGCCGGGAAAAGAGTGAAAAAATGTCATCTAAATGTTAGTGGAAATGCATTTTTTACCTGAGTAGTATTTGAGAGTTTAAATACATAATAGTTTTCTTTTCATATCACAAAATTGTCCAATTATACACTCCCAAACTGTGGGATTTTAACAGACTTGCCATAGGAGTTTGCTAAGACTAATTTTTCCTGTATCTCAAGCATTCCGGACCCACATTTGTATGTCTTTTTTATATTTTTTTCATCACTCGATTTTGACGTCTAAAACTAACCCATTTGCTTTCTTCAAAACACACATTATATATTTAATCATCCAGACTTATAAAACAAAATATTGGAGATGCCAAAATAAAAAAATATTTTTCAAATCAAGATTTAAATACATAGTATCACAATAGAAGAAATAGGGATTACAATCTGAGATCCTAAATTACTTGAAGTAAATAAAGAAGGTATTAAAACACGCCCTTGCAATATGTTACACTGAAGAACAATTTCTCAGTTTATGGCATAAACTATTAGGATTCAGAAACTCTAGCCACATGATATGTAGTAATTTTTATCAATTAAAAATATCAATCTTTTTAAAGAAAATCAACACATTTTTAAAACGAAGCAGTCTCATATTAAGAGCATCAATATTTTATTATAATGTTATGAAGGATTCTGATTAAAAGATTATTGTTTAAATGTGGTGAATCGTTTCATCTAAAGCTTGAATATCTTTAGAAAGCAACTTTTTTTTCGGATTAAATCCATGAAAGTAAAGAAATTGGTTTCTTTATTGAAAAGTATTTTTTTGCCACATATGAAAGTCAGCATCTCTCAAAATGAGGCAAAGAGCGTTGCAATCAGAATGTTCTTTTTTTGGTAGCAGGATTATGTAAATAAGATCAAATTAAATGGGCGATAAACTCATTTGAACCATGCCGTCGCCAGAACAGATGGCACATTATCAGTAATGCTCCAGAAAGGACCAGGCTTTTACTGTAGACTGTGTCTGCGCGAGGCAGTCTCTGAACCAATAAGTCTGATGTCGTTTGTGCTAAGACCTAGAGAAGTTGCTGAATAGGCACATCAGGGAGAACGCACTTACGAGCAGCCTCTACAAAGACATGCATGCATGCACAGCAGGTAAGTCCACAGAAAGAGTATTACATGTACTTGTGGAAAAAAGGCCTAGTATCTCAAATACAAGGAGGTGCTAATGTGTGCCTTCCTAGATGTAGAAGGAGCGTTTGACTACGTCCTTATACACCTATCTGAAACGCGTCGATGCGCAGAGGATCGACGCAGCAAGCTGCAGGTGGATGGACTGCATGCTTGAGGCAGATCAGTATATACTGATTACTTGAAAAACTCTTGTGGCTCGGGTTGAGCGAGGATGTCCGCAAGGGGATTCTATCCCCACTGCTGCGGAACCTTGGCATAGACGACTCCTAAAGTCCTTCAACTGGAAGGAGCACTAACATTGGGATAAGCAAACGATCTCACTTAATATGGTCCAAGGATAATTTAACAATACTGTTATAATAAATCAACGGGCTTTCAACACGGTCACCAGATGGACGAAAGGAGGGACCATCTCGGCCTCAATCAGCCATAGTTGCCTTCCCCAAGGAGGAAATCTAGGGGGCTTAGTACCCCTGAACCTACGAGGTGAAGCAATCAAGATTGTAGGAGAGGTAAATAATTTAGGTGTCATCCTAGACTCTAAACTTACCTGGAACCAACATCTTCAGAAAACAAAGAAAGCGGAGATTACTCTTATATTAATCAGACGCTCTCATCAGGAAAACATCGACTTCTAAACCAAACGTGCAGGTGGGAACTGGGCTAATAAACCACAGAGGTGACGTCCAAGCTGGCATAGGAATGCCAAAGAACTGGAGGTCCTGAGAGAACGCAACAGGGGAACTCTCCAGTGGGGTACCAGGACATTTAGGAATAAGAAAACAACGAAAAGCGGATGAGCTAGCGAGACAGGGATTATCCACACCATACTTTGGACCAGACCTGCCCTTGTAGTGACCAAAACCACAGCACGAGGGCAAACAGGAATGGATCCAGAAACAAGCACAAGGAATACTGGGAGAACCTCGGTAGAATAAAAAAGAGATGGAAAGGGCTTTATAAGGGACCCATCAAAGAACAGGAAAGAACTACTCAGAAAAAGTAGAAAAAAGACTTCGCATAACAGTGAGTTGCTAACAGGAGCCTTTGATATCTAAGGGCACCTACACAAGACAGGCTCATACAATAGGGACCAAGTTGCAGAATGTGCGACGAGGGGAAGAAACAGCCTGCCATACTTTGTGAATGTGAAGCGTTAAATCACAAAAGACAGGCAATGTTGAGCGGCAGAAAATGGAATATATCAACCAAGCCATTCTCGGGGTTATACAGACTTGTAGAAAGAACAAGACCAATGGGAGGATTGGTATAAAGAAAATGGGAGATGAAACATAAAAAAAGCCCAGAGGCTGCGCTACTCCGGTAGTGAAGAACTGACTCCCCCAGGAAGAAGAAAGAAGAAGAAGAAGGAATAACACCTATTCAAAAATTTTGGCCCTCTTAATGTACTGAAATCTAAGAGTCAGACCAAGTTCTAGCTCCACAATTTTGTTCTACTCTTTTTGCCTTGGCTAGTTTTATTATGGAAATCTGTGTGCATTAATAAAAAAAAAAACTGTCCGTATTTAAGAGCAAAGACATTTCATCATTTTAAAAACTTACTAAAGTCACAAAGGTAAAATAAAATTGTGTATGTATGTGTATGTTTGGTAGGACTATATATAGATACTTGCTATAAATTTTCCTTTACTTTTATTCTAGATGGTAATAAATTTACGAGTTATTTTTATTGTTGATAAAGTTTTTTAAAGTGTATGTCACATATAAAACTGATTTACGAAGTTTGTTAAGTGTTAATATTATTAATGTTTGCGTACGCGTTCGTAAATTTATTGTTTATTGGTTATTTTATATTACTTGAATCATGTAACTAATCTATCTTGTCTGTCATGTCTTATGTTTAATTTGCAATGAAAGAAATATCGATGTCCCTTATGGTACATAAATTTAAGACAGAGTTGATAATAACTACCTAATAAAAAGTTAAAAAATTCGAAATATAGTTTTGGTTTAATACTTTTCAAACGAATTATATAGTGAATTTAGGTTTTCAAAAGTTGGTGAAATCAATAGAAACCCCGTTGAATTACATTTTGTGAACAGCACTGAGTTTATATGAATTAGCTACGACAACCTTTTTTTGCAAGTCATGACGTCATTGATGACGTAAGTACAAACCCTCGTGAAACGTTCTATATTTTAAAGTTTGTATTGTATCTACTAGACAACAGAATAAACAATCGAAAACAAAAATGCTGTGATTGGGGAATTAATTAATTCTGATTTAAATATTAGTAAATTTGGTTTGAAAATAGAAACAAGAACAAGAAATTGGAAAACGGCACGACTTATTTTATAAAACTGTCACTTTTTACTACAATACATTAAAACAGTGCGATAAATCGTCAGCACCAACTAACAACTTGTGACTACGAGTAGCCGTCCACACTGCCACAACACCGCCGAAAGTGTTGTGTGTTGTATTGGTGTATTCCCCCAAAAATATATATATATATATATATATATATATATATATATATATATATATATATATATATATATATATATATATATATATATATATATATATATATATATATATATATATATATATGCCACAGATTCGAGGCATGCATAGATTTCGGAAACCGTAAGAGATACGAAGTCGGTTAAATTGTGGCAAAATTGCGCATTTAGGTGCCTAACAACATTATTAGAAAGTTGTATAATTACAGTACTTCCGGAGATTTCTGAAAACCGAAATTTGCCAATTTCGTTTTTAGTTTTTCTGAGTTATTTATAGAGATATGAAAAAACAAAAGACACTTTTTATGGCCACTTTTACTCTTCAAAACAGGTTGAGAGATTTTCCGTACGACGTTTCGTTTTCGTTAAACCATCATCAACTTTATTTTTTAAATACGGCACCTAATTGTTTATTGCATTTTTAAAAGCAGTTATAATCCCAATTACAATGATGTATAACACTTAATATTTTTCTGTTAAATAAACATATTTTCCATAAGAGACAATGAGTTAGACAAAGAACGCACATCATTTCTTATAGAGGCGTTCTGTATTTGTAAATAAATATTAAGTGTTATACATTTTTGTAATTGGGATAATAAGGGATTCAAAAAAATTAAATAAAAAACCCAGGTCCGTATTAAAAAAAAGAAAGTTGATGATGGTTTAAAGAAAACGAAACGTCGAAAGGAAAATCTCTCAAAGCTGTTTTGTAGAGCTTAAAAAGTGGCCATGAGAAAGTGTCTTTTGTTTTTCCACATCTCTTAAAATAACGTCAGGAAAAAATAAAAACGAAATCAGCAAATTTCGGTTTTTTCCGGATATCTCCGGAAGTACTCGGAATTTTACAACTTTCTAATAGGCATGTTGTTAGCCACCTAAATGCGCAACTTTGCCATAATTTAACCGACTTCCTATTTCTTACGGTTTCCGAAATCCCCATGCATGCACTTGAATCTGTGGCACCCTGTATATATATATATATATATATATATATATATATATATATATATATATATATATATGTATTTTTTTAACTCATTCCTTGCTGAATGTCACAGCTTTGCGCTGGTGCATTTCTTCTTCGAAATGCGACCCCTATCCACGGGGTTAAGGATTTCGAAGGTATTTCGATATTATTTGTGCTGTCCTAAACACTGCAGTTTTTTGTAGATGTGCACTGCCAAATTCTTTGATTTTTAGGGATTCAAGATGTTTTCCCAGGTTGGGTGTTATGGCTCCCAAAGCTCCCACCACTATGGGTGTAACTCTGTAAGGGCGTTTATATAAACGGGACATTTCACGACCCAATTCTTGATACTTTACTACTTTTTCCCTTTCTTTTTCCGTAACTCTAGCATCTCCAGGTATTGCCACGTCGATAATTTCGATTTTTTCTTCCGTGATAACCACAATGTCGGGAGTATTGTGCTCCACTGTTTTGTCCGTTTGGATTCGGAAATCCCATAAAATTTTTGTCCCATCGCTCTCTGTAACTTTGTTTGGTTGATGGTTGTACCAGTTCTTTTTCGCATTTTGGTTGTAGTTTTTACAACATTATTGTGCCTCAAGACGTATTCTGTTTGAGCGATTTTACTGCATCCAGAGACTAGGTGGTCAATGGTCTCATCTTTATCCTTGCAAAGTCTACATTTTGCATCATTGGAGGTTTTTTGTATGCGTGTTTTTTTTACGTTGTTTGATAGAGCTTGTTCTTGGGCAGCAAATATGATTGATTCATGTTCTTTTTTTATAGAGCCCACGGACACCCAGCCCCACGTCTTTTTTGTATCTGCCACTCCCTCTATGTCTCTTAGGTACTTTCCATGAAGTGGCTTGTTTTTCCAATTTTCAATTCTTTTGGTTATTATGTCTTTCTTGTATTCTGCTTTGGTTTCGTTAGTGTTTAGTCGGCATTCTGCAGCTGCTTCTTTGAGGAACACTTCTTTGCTTTTACTTAGGTATGCTCCCAAGCTCCTTTTTCTTCCTCGACCATTTGTTGGATTTGTATTAGGCCTCTTCCTCCTATTCTTCTAGCTAGGTATATTCTATCTATGTCGCTTTTGGGGTGCAGGGCGTTATGCAGCGTTAGCAGTCTTCGGGTTTTTTTGTCCAGTTCTTCTAGGTCTGTTTGCGTCCAATCGATTATACCAGCCGTGTATCTAATCACCGGAATGGCCCATGTGTTCAGTGCTTTTATCATATTACCACTGCTAAGACTTGACCTCAGGATTTTTCTAAGTCGCTTAAAGTATTCTTTCGATGTTTTAGTTTTCATTTCTTTATGTAGGAGATCTGATGCTTCCATTATTCCAAGATATTTGTAGTGGTCGGCTTCCTTCAAGTTTCTGATCTTTTCTCCATTTTCTAGCTCCACATCTTGTGTTTCCACAACTTTACCTCTTTTCAATGCGAGAACAGCACACTTAGCCAGCCCAAACTCCATACTGATGTCATTGCTGAATATTCTTACGGTGTTTAGGAGCGACTCTATCTCTTTGCGACTCTTTGCATATAACTTTAAGTCGTCCATATAGAGCAAATGGTTGACTTTGCCGGCTTGCTTGGATATTTCATATCCTATTTTTGTTCTTCTAAGCAGAGTTGTCAATGGTATTAACGCAATGGTAAAAAGAAGCGGCGAGAGCGAGTCACCTTGAAAAATTCCGCGTTTTATTCGCACATCACCATATTGTTCATTGTTCACAAAAAGGGTTGTTCTCCATGTGCTCATGCTTTCTGCTACAAACTTGGCGATGTTATCGCTAATATTAAATATTTTTAGGCATTTCTTGATCCAACTATGTGGGAGCGAGTCAAACGCTTTCTTGTGGTCGATCCATGCCGTATATAGATTGGTTCCCCTTCTCTTGCAGTTCCTCAATACCATTTTGTCGATAAGGAGCTGGTCTTTCGTTCCGCGTGTGCTTTTGCTGCTTCCCTTTTGCTCAACTGGGTATAACTTGTTGGTTACCATGTGTTTGTAGATGGCTTCGGCTACAATGCTTGTTAGTAGCTTATAAGTCGTTGGTAAACACGTAATGGGTCTGAAGTTGTTGGGCGTTGCACTTTTATTTATGTCTTTTATGATCAGAAAAGTTTTGCCAAGCGTCATCCACTCTTCTGACTTAGGATCCTGGAGAACTTGATTAAATTGTGCCGCCAAACGTGCATGAAGTCCGTTTAGATGCTTAAGCCAGAAGCCGTAAAGTTCATCTTGACCTGGGGCACTCCAATTTTTAATTTTCTTGGCTTGATTTTTTACCATCTCTTTGGTGATGGTAATGTTAGCCATTTTCGGGATTTTAGTGGTTTTTCCGACTTCCTTTATCCATTCGGCGTTTGTGTTGTGTGGCTTTTCGTCCTCCCAAATGCTTTTCCAGTATTCCATAGTTGGCTGTTTTTCTGGGAGGGGCTGCTCATGTTGTTTTTCTTGGCAAAGAGATTTAAAAAACTGTTTTTGATTAGCTTTAAACATCTGATTTTGCTTAAATTGTGTTATTCTCCTGTCATATCTTTCGATTTTTGTTGCGGTGGCTCTTACTCTTTGTTTCAGTTCTTCGCTTACAACGTTTATGGTTTTATCTCCAACTTTATGCTTCTTCCGCAGGTGGTCCTTGGTATTTTGGTCTTTTAGTTTTTGCTCTTCCCATTTTTTCATGTTACTTAAGTCAGCTCTTAAAGTTTTCAGTTTATTTTCGGGTCTGATTTTCCATCTTGGCGGTTCCTGTTTTTTTCGGATGTTTGAGATTTCATACCCTAATTCGGTTGTTATCACGACTGCTGTGTTATATATTAGCTTGTTAGTTTCGGCTAGGTTCCTTGTTGCTATTGTTCTTATGGTTGTGTTAGCGTCCGACAGAATCTTTTTTATTTCCTTTTGCTTCATTTTTTTCAGTGGCGGTAAGCGTATTTTTGTTGTCTCTTTGTTCATTAGGTTTATTATTTTTGCTTTTAATTCGGTCTGTCTTTCTGAAAGCCGTTTAGTATTGCCTTCTGTGGGGGAATCGGCCATTTCTTGGCAGGTTGTGATGGTGTCTTCGATTGGTGTTTCTGTTTCCTCTGTAGATTGGTCCTCTGTATATATATATAATATATATATATATATATATATATATATATATATATATATATATATATATATATATATATATATATATATATATATATATATATATATATATATATATATATATATATATATATATATATATATATATATATATATATATATATATATATATATATATATATATATATATATATATATATATATATATATATATATATATATATATCACAGGGTTCCAAGTAACAATGTAGCTTTTTTCCTTTGGATTACATTTCTTCTTCTAAATGTCGTAATGTTGTCTCCGCCTTACTTCCACGAAACAATAAAACATAAATTTGAGAAGTTGTACTTACAGAAGATGCCATATATTACCCCCAAATTCAGAAGCCATCATCCAAGCAAGGTGTGAATAATCAGAAGAAGGTAAAATTCTATAAATCGAACCAATTGAAAATAGTCCATTATACGCAAAAGGAATTCTACTTGCAAGAACTGTGACGCAAAACAAAATAAATACGGTATTTGTCAGAGTAATGAACCTAATGGATTACTCTCAACAGGTAGAAGTTCCCTCAAGTAAACTACCTAATGCTCTGCAAGACCTGGTGATTTCATCAAAAGCCTTGCTAAATCCAGTGCAGGTTACTAAGCTAAAAAACCTTTTGAGGAAAAATTAAGAAGTTTTCTCTCTCACTTTTTGAAAAGGATTTGAAAAAAAACAACATAGTTCAAATTAAAAGAAAAATTATTTGGCTTTTCTCCAGAATAAAGATATTTATATATTATTTTAAAAAATTATACTTTTTTTTAGAGATTATTATGGAGAGCTAGTCTGCTCTCGCAATAATAGTAACAAAAAAACATGAAAAAAGGTTTAATTCTTTATAAAATTGAATTGTTTTAAGTACTATAATAAAATAATTAGGTAATTGTTTACAAAACGGTTTTCTGCTATTTTTGGATTAAATGGCAAAATTTTTATATAGTCGTATTCTAGTGTCCTCAGGGATTTCAAATATACTTGCGCAGAAGAGAAATTATGTGTTTTAATATTTTTTATTTCGATTTTAAAATTTAAAATTACCATTGATTTCTTCAAATAATGCGAAAACTCCCCTTTATGACAAGAAACAGCAAGAAATTATTTTTAAGGTTAACCGTGCAGTGTTGCCAAATCGGGGTCTTTTCCAATACGTCTCCGCATTTTCACGTCCGAAAAATAATTGGGTAAAATAAAAAGCCGCTTTGCTTACCAGAACTAACCATGACCGACCTTTTAGACAAATTCAAAAGCTTTTAGTTCTAGTCGATCATGGTTAGTTCTGGTAAGCAAAGCAGCTTTTTATTTATCCCAATTATATTTCAGACAGACAGAATTTCAAAAAAATTTATGGCTTGAATTTATTAAATCTGGCAACACTAAGAAGCCCCAAGTTTGCTTTTTCCTAAAATTTAAAAAAATACACAATTTTTGGTTTGTGCGCACGTAAATTCGTATTCCTAATGAATAACAGAAGGTGTGTATACCAAATATTAACCATATAATAGTAAAATAGCAGAAAACCGTTTTGTAAACAATTACCAATAATTGTTTTTATGAAATTATATAAAAATAGAAAATATACTTACATGAAAACATTGGCAACGCGTTATAAGATATATATGTTATTTCAAACTTATTGGTTATCGACGGACGGGTGTAGCACATAAATTATTTGATTATATTACTTAAAACAGATAAGAAACTAAAAAATTGTGTTTTATTAACTGACATTGACTTCTGACATGACTTTTTTAAATAAATAATTACTGGTAAAGGTACACGTGTAGGTACCTTTAATATTTAAAAAATATGTTTAAAAAAATAAATAAAACTTTTAGCCATATAGACAGGTTTTTATAGTTTATTTTGATTTCTGGGAATATCAAATTAAAAGAAAAATTATTTGGCTTTTCTCCAGAATAAAGATTTTTATATATTATTTTAAAAAATTATACTTTTTTTTATAGATATTATTATGGAGAGCTAGTCTGCTCTCGCAATAATAGTAACAAAAACATGAAAGGACATAAAAAGGTTTATTCTTTATAAAATTGATTTGTTTAAAGTACTATAATAAAATAATTATTTTTATGAAATTATATAAAAATGGAAAATAAACTTACTTGAAAACATTGGCAACCCGTTATAAGATATATATGTTATTTTAAATTTATTGGTTATTGACGGACGGATGTAGCACATAAATTATTTGATTATATTACTTAAAACAGATAAGAAACTAAAAAATTCTGTTTTGTTAACTGACATTGACTTTTGACATGACTTTTTTTAAAAAATAGTTACTGGTGAAGGTACACGTGTAGGTACCTTTAATATTTAAAAAAATATGTATAAATAAGTAAATAAAACTTTTAGCCATATAGATAGGTTTTTTAGTTTATTTTGATTTCTGGGAATATCAAATTAAAAGAAAAATTATTTGGCTTTTCTCCAGAATAAAGATATTTATATATTATTTTAAAAAATTATACTTTTTTTTAGAGATTATTTTGGAGAGCTAGTCTGCTGATATTCCCAGAAATCAAAATAAATATAAAAAACATAGTTCAACATCGAATAAATACTGGTAAGGAGGCGCCGATAAGGCAACCACCTCAACTAATTCCTTGGCTAAAAGAGACGAAATTGAGAAGGTAATTGGAGACATTCCAAACCAAGACATTATAGAACCATCCCAAAGTCCATTGTCTTTTCCACTAGTTCTGGTTAAGAAGGAAGATGGTTCTACCAGATTTTGTGTTGATTTCAGAAGGTTTAATGACGTCACAAAGAAGGACAGTTTTCCATTACCAAGATTAGACCATACTCTAGATACGATGACGCCATCAAAATGATTTTCGACTTTAGACCTGAAAAGTGGCTATTGGCAATTAGAACTTTAACCCGAAGATAAGGAAAAATCTGCCTTCTTGACCGGGACCGGACTGTGGCCGTGATGTTATGACATTGGGTCTGTGCAATGCCCCTGCTACTTTTACACGATTGATTGAGTTAACATTACTTACTTGGAAAACATGCTTGGTATATCTGGATAACATTCTTATTCTTAAATATGTTCTATAGTTTTGTGGCGGATTCATGTTTTGGTTTGTTTTATTTGGGATACTCGCCTTACTACGTTTTGGAAAATGGGACCCCTTCGGCCCGGGTCCCGGGGTATATGGGCTGACCCTGTCCAGCCTTATTGACCCCTATGAACTTGCAGGTCGCCTGCAAAAAAAAAGAAGAAACCTCCCAAAAAACCAAAAAAATCACAAATACTAGTCTACGTTTCGGTGGCAAGTCGGCCACCGTTGTCAAGACAGAAACTAAAACAAAAAATTAAACTAAATTTTAAGAAATTTTTGGTTTAAAAACTTTCTGGAAAAATATTTTAAATTATGTCAGGTGAAGGTTGATAAGAGAAGGTGTTGCAATAGTTGGTTCTTTTTCGTTCCTACATTTCTGGGTTTTTTGGGGGGGTTTTCGTCTTTTTTGTTGCAGGCGATCTGTAAGTTCATAGGGGTCAATAGGGCTGGACAGGGTCAGCCCGTATACCGCGGAACCCGGACCGAAGGGGTCCCATTTTCCAAAAAGTAGTAAGGCGAGTATCCCAAATAAAACAAACCGAAATTATTATTCTTGTGAAACATTTGAAGACCACCCGAGAAATATTGAAAAGGTTTATCAGAAGCTAAGAATGCAGATTTGCCATGCGTTGTTGGGGGGCGCTGCATACTTACTACGTGATTCTCATTCTTGGAGTACTGGCTGTTATAGTATATTGGATAAAACAATTAATCAGAACCTAAGACATTCTACCGTTTATACATTATAGCCTCTTATATATCCCCATGACTCAAGCCATGCTCTCCCACCTTCAAATATCTTCTGGATCCTCTCTTGTAGATACTTATAATAAATTTCAGTAAAATATATGCTATAATTCATGAGCTCATGAGCATAAATCCTAATTTTGTAAACAGCTTTCAATGGATTTGTTTAATATTTTAAATTATGTCAGGTGAAGGTTGATAAGAGAAGGTGTTGCAATAGTTGGTTCTTTTTCGTTCCTACATTTTTTTAAAAAATGTTAAATAATAAAAAAGATTACGTTGGACAAAAAATTACGGAGAGTAGTACTTTAACTCCTTTATTTAAAGAGAGAAAACATTAGTGATCGACACATTTTATGTTAGTTTTAATAGGGACATAAATATAGGAATTATTTTATTGCTGTATATATTAAAATTTTAGGACATTTATTCTTAAAATTATGAACCAGCTTTAAGTTTTTAATTATTGATGTGTTTAAAATATGAAATTCTAAAAGAAAACTAGAATCTCAACACAAATTTAACAAATGTGGGACCTATTTGATTTAATTAAGATTCTGTACTTAAACTGAACCCACATTTCCAACACCAATTTATTTTCTGCGCCGTTTCTTGCACATTTTCTTAAGTTTCTTGGTTAAAATACAGAACTTGTTCAGTATTTTTACTGCGAATATTTTCCTCGTATGTTAAAGTTCCCATAAGAGGAGCGCAATTTTTTTAAAATTACAACGGTAATTGCACTGCAGATATCAAAAGTTGCATCGCAAGTTTGTAGTCCTTCTGTTTAATGAAATATTTAAAACGATTCGAGCTTTCAATTAATTCGGGAAATATTCAAACAAATTACACTCGTGCAAAATAACCAGATAATTTTTTCATTCAAAGTATTATCTTTTACAAATTGCAATTGTTTGTGTATATATTTTACGAAAATGCCCTCTTTCTGTGGAGTTGGGCTTTTTCGTAAAAATATGAAAACAAACTCTTGCGATCAAAGAAAGAAATTTCATTCAAAAATTATTATTAAAAACTTCATATTGTTCGGATTTTTCTCCCCCTAGGAATGGAAATTTTTCTCCGGCAGCTCATGTCAGATTTTATTTATTTATTTTTTTTTAATAAATTTCTAGTGTAATATTTTTCCTTATTCACGCATTTTTCTAGAAAACTTTTGGTAATTGTCTGGAAAGTGGATCAGATTTTGACCCAATTTGGTATACGGGGTTTTTTGGGGGCGCTGATCAGGAATCTGAAAAAATATTTAGCGAAAACGTTTCGTTTTTGAGATATCCATCATCAAACTTGAGAATCAAACTAGCCACAATTAAACTATATCCCCCCTTTTTTTTTGTATACAATTCTTGATTTTTACATTAAAGTGGCAAACAATATTGTATAAACACTTTTTAAAAACTTTTTTATGTTTATTTTACACCTTTTTTACATTAAATTGCCAAGTATCACTTTCAAACGAGGCGGCCATGTTTACTTAAAAATTTCCTATTGTATACATGGTTGCGACGTTTGAAATTAAATGTTTATAATTAAATGAAAAATATAAATAAAATTTTCTTTCTAGCCCATTACCAAACTTTTCCTCGTCTGCGACGCTAGAAATTTTCAAAACATGCATTCAGAAAAATTTCCGGAAATAATTCAAGCACTAGGGAGATAGGTAAAAGTGAAAATTTTAGCTAGTAATAATAAACGTCTAAAACTTAAAATAACTATCGTGTAATTTTTTGGCAAAATTATGACAATAGTTATCAAATGTAATACAACAAGTTGTTTAGTGATTACCATATAATACTTTTACCTGGCACTAACTGCGTTACACAGGAAACTTGGGCTATAAATGTTATAATATTTGAAGTTTTGTTAGTTTCACATGTCGCCGCTAGAGGGCTTTTTTCGACATTCCGACAGAAATGGTTAATTTTTTCAAAAAAATAAAATGCATTGGTATAATTTTTTCTTTATAAAAAAAGTAGCTAAGTAATGTCTAAACAAGCTCGCGAAAACCGAATCTCGATATCTTGTTCCTAACCTAAAATTTAGGCCAAAGAAAATTTTATACGACAATATCTCAAAAACTATGAAAGCTACAAGAAATTGTATTAGATATAAATTATGTATTTTAACGAAACCTTTAATCTAAGTTAAATAATCTTTTTGCCTTAATGTTGTACTTTACGAGCTATAATCAAAAAATCGAATTCCAGGGGTATACCTTGAAAAAATCCCGAAAATTCAAATTTTTTATTATAACTCTGGAAGTATTCTTCTTCTTCTTCTTCTTCCCTGGGAGCCGAAGTATTGCATTCAGACGAAAAGATTATATAACCTTAATTAAAGGTTTCATAAAAATACATAATTTATGTCATATAAAATTTCTTGTGGCTTTTATAGTTTTTGAGATATTGACCTATAAAATTATCTTTGGCCTAAATTTCAGGTTAGGAACAAGAAATCAAGATGCGGTTTTCATGAGCTTATTTAGGCATCACTTAGCTAAAAAAAATATCAATGAATTTAATTTTTTTGAGATAATTAACCCTTACTGTCGAAATGTCGGGATCATGTGAAACTAACAAAACTTCAAATATAATTACATATAGCTCAAGAGCAGCTCTTTTCAACTAGCCCAAGTATGTAAAAATCGGCTCAGCCGTTTCGAAGATACAGGGTGTTTTTTTTTACGAAAACTTTTGAATACCCCCCACCACTTTATTTTTAGAGATACAGCAAAAACTGTCTAACAAAAAAATTCAGATTATCTTCTTTATCATTATTTTATATCATCATAACATAAGATTCAGATTATCCTCAAATTTAAAGATTAGATATTTTTTTGTTAGGTTAATGTAGCGGAATTCATAGAAACATCACTTTTTTAGATCCAAGATTGCAGTTACGTCCCCTACCGGCCATTTTAGAAACTTTAAAAAAATTCCAGGTTTTTCTCCTGGCCGTTTTAGTAATAACTATTTTTGCCACAGGCCTCAACGAGGGATAGTTACTCAGATACAGTACCTCGCTTTTTTAGTTGGCCACCCTGTACGCTTTATATACATGATATAAAGTCCGATTTAAAGTTGAAAAGGCCACCAGCGTCATCAGCATGCGTTGTTCTCTCTCACTTTAAAATTATTCCCGTTCTCGTCGCTCTGTACCAAATTTAACAACGTATGGGTGGAGCGTATAGAGAGAAAGGCTTAATCGCGGACTCTTTTGGTATGACGTTTATGGCCTTCTTTTCTTTAAATCGGACTTTACGATTGCGATTGGATTATATGTAGTTAAAATTTAAAAAAAAGAAATAAAATAAAAAAAAAAGAATCCAGAACAAAAATAGTATCAAAAGCCAAAATGGAAACCTCAAAAGTCTTAGAAGAAATAGAGACAGTCGCAGCAGCAGTTAAGGACTCCTTTCTACTTGCGAAGTCAAAACGTTGTACGAAAAGACATACAAAGCGTACAGACAGTGGTGTTATGAAAAAAAAATTGCAGAAAACCGATGAAGACGTTTAATTGGGTATTAATTTGTTGTTGAATATTTTATTAATTTTTTAATAATTTTTTTAAAATTGTTGTTTGACCATTTGTTATTGACAATGACAGAAACTTTATTTTACTAGTACAATAGTGTTCTACTTTATGCACACAAAATTGTTCTGTAATTAGCACTTTATTGGTCATTCGTACATAATAGTATATTACATACCGAGAGTGGTAAGAAGCCCATTACACACGATTTCGAAAATTACGGTACGAGCGTGAGCGAGTACCGTAATTCGAAAGAGTGTGTAATGGGCTACCCTCGAGTTGTTACTATACTTTTTCTACGACTTTATGTTTAGTTTTTTTATATATAAAAGCAGAAGATTATGTAAACTTTAAGTAACAATACAAATAATAATACAAACATTTGCGTTGTCAAGGCGATGCTATTTGTTTCATAGCCAGCTTTACGTAAAATCTATTGAAAGTTTTCAAGATTTTGGGGGCTCGCGGCTAATGCGATTGTGGAACTGTTACGTTAAATATATATATATATATATATATATATATATATATATATATATATATATATATATATATATATATATATATATATATATATATATATATATATATATATATATATATATATATATATATATATATATATATTACGTAACTGCCCTTACGCACAGTTTGGCTTCTTACAGTATAGTGTTTGTAATTAGAGATTTACTGATAAAGTAGACGGTGTGTAATTAGGTTCTTACTAATATAGGAGTAGAAAAAATCCATTACTTACAACCAAATCTCTTTTGTTAGCCATCATAAGTATGACAGTAAAAATAATTCTATGACATAAGATGAAGTATACATATATGTAGCTCTGGAATATAGTAGCAAAATCAAACCACCAAGAAAGCTAGCATAGACGATTATCAGAGGTAGCATGCATGATTATCACCTATTAATTACTTCCTTAATATAAAGAAAAATACACTATGAGTTGTAAAGTCTATACGAAGTCAATCCGAACAGCATAAAAACTGAAACGCCGGTTAGAGGCGGCATTTTCTTTACAAGGCATGGCCGTGCAGCATTTAACATAAAATAATGAAAATTTATTGCATTATTTATAGTTACGCGGACTCATTTTTTTAATTAGTAGGTATTATATAATATAAGAAAATTCACCATCCGAATTTTCAGAGCTTGAATCAGAATTTGGGTTTATAATAATGGGGTCAATGGCCGGTAAAATACAATATTCATTTTCTTTCACTATGACATGTTGAACACATTTCATCCATATACCACTGTCATTTACTTCATAAACAACTGCCCTTATATTTTCTAGTACGAAATCACTGTCAGTTGGGGATTGATTATATTTCCTTAGTTTGTTTTTGACTGCAGTCCAAATCATCTCGATGGGATTAAATACGCAGTAATAAGGGGGAAGACGTAAAATAGTATGACCATGTGCTTCGCATAATTTGTCAATAACATATTTATTTTTAAAGTTCTCTTTTTTTATAGCTTCCAATAATACCTTTTTTGTAGACTTTTGAGAAATTTCCATGTTTTTACTTTCCATAAATTTAAGAATATCATCCTTCTTTGTGTTGCTATTGGGAACTTTGTTGTCTAAACGTGACGCATTGTCCATAACAATGACAGAATTTGGAGACAGATTCGGCAGCAACTGTTCAATAAACCACTTTTCGAATAAACTGGCGGCCATATGTTCATGGTAGTCAGCCGATGAATTCTTTATATTTTTAGCTGACAATAATAAAGCGTTGGGAACAAAACCTTTATTGCTGCCTGCGTGTAATATAATTACTCGTTTTCCGCGAGAACAGGGCCCTTTTAGTGTACACTTATTACTATTATCCACCCAACCATATTTAACAAGATCATGTGTGTCGAACCAAGTTTCGTCCAGGTACACTATCTCCCTTTTTGATTGGCGATATTCCTTAATTTTACGTAAATATTCTTGCGCCATGCTACGATACGAGACGATTCCATTATAACCATCATTTGGTTTAATTTTTTGTACTTGAAGGCGCAATCTAGCAAAATATTACGCAAGGTGTCCAAAGATTTATATTCATAATCTGGATAATCCCGAAACTTATCCTGAATCATTTCTAATGTTGGGACTTTGTTTTCTTCGTAAAATTGATAAACTATTCGGCGTATAACTTCTTTATCGCCATTATCAACTTTTTTAAGCTTCTGGTTAGCTCTTTTTCGCTTTACGGAATGGTCGATGGTATCTCCTTCTCTAATAACTGTGTAAATTGTAGTACAAGCAAGTTTAGTGAGCTCACAAATCCTTTTTAAAATTTCGTTTTGTGATGCCCCACGATTTTTACTTTTTAAGCAAGTGTAAATATTTAAAATACGTTTCTGTGCTTGAACATGTAAGTCCTTATTTAAAAATTCCGACAGCTCTGTCATGAAATCGGCTTCTACATTGTCCGTTTCATTATCCGAAACATCAAAAGGTCTCCACATCGCCATCTTGATAAAATATTTAAATGGCAACAGTAAAACAACAAATATTAACAACGATAACAGTAACAACAGAAATAACCAAGCTAACAATAACAAAACAATTTAGAAAAATACGGCACTCTTAGACACTCGCTAAAATTCAAAAGAACAAAAAATAAACCAATTTCAATTCCTTATATTTTGATCGACAAGTCATCACAAGAACAGCACTGATAAATTTAGCCGACAATGCAAATGCAGGTGCCTACAGCGGGCCAGACCTTTTTTGATATTCTTTTATTTTTGTGTCCATGAAACATTATTTGACCGACTAGAAGCGGCTGTGCATGCGAGAAAATATTCATATGGGGTCTAACCATCATAAAGTTGGGTCCATTTGGGTCATTTTTATTGGGGATTTTTTGGTGAATTGAGCAGTCCCGGTATGTGAGTCTTTTATTTAGCTGTTCGGATTGACTTCGTATTTACTATATAATAGAAATCATTCTCGTAAATAGGTCTGTGTGTTGTCCAGAAATAAAGTATTCTATTTTACACGTTTTTGGGAATTTACCGTTTGTTATCGAAGTAGTGTAATTTAGGACCAAGGGTGGTAGACTTAACAAGGAGTGTTGAATCCCATTTAAGCCCATATACGCCGATTTAAATGTCAATTCTATATTTGTGACGTAATTCTTTTGCCCTATTGTTTTGTTTACAAAGAGTTTAAAGTCTTAATTTTATCAAATGGTATTATATATAATACGGATCTAATAATAGGTGTAAATCCAAATTAATTTTTGAAAGTTGAATATTTAACAAAAATTATTAAAATAAATCTACCTCCTGGGCAATACGGTGACGTCACAAACATAACCTTATCTGCGGACAAATAGTAAAAATCGAGCACTCCTTGTTAAGTTTACCACCCTTGATTTAGGGCTAGGTGTTTGGTAGGAATTCGGGAGTAAACTAGTTTTCACTTAATTAATGAAGCTAGATGCATTTTTTTTTTTTTTAAATCTTGGGACAGTCCACGAAGGCTGATGCCTAAGTACTAACGTACCGTGGGTGTCTTCAGTGTGGTGAGAGGGAGTTTGTTCACACGGGACTTAAATTTTTGGAGATTGGGAGGAGAAGGAAAAACTTCTGCGGGCAGCAGGTTCCATAGTCTTGACACTCTAGGAATAAAGGAACGAAGAAAGCGAAGTTCGGCTCTCTAACTGAACTGTAAAAGGATGCATAAAAGTTGCACTACGTGTTGCTCTGTTGGGAGCTGCCAGAGAAGGAATAATACTGGCCAATTCCTCTGAGCAGAAGCCGTGAAAATACCTTAAAACGACAGATCCCCTACAGCTCGACGATGGGCAAGAAGAGGAAGCCTTCTGTGAGCGTTGGATCATTAATAAGACGAACAGCTCTTTTGAATGGAGTCCAGAAGACTAAGTGTTGTAGGGGACGCCATTCCCCAGACATGAGAACAATATTCCAAAGAGGGTCTGATTTGGGATACATACAGAAGTGTACAGATGGGAAGAAGAAAATTTTTCTGGCTCGAAGAGAATCCAATCTTTTTGAAGCTGCCGAAGCTATGGATGAAATGTGTTTGTGACAGTTGAGGTTATTCTCAAAAGTAACGCCGACTAGATTAAACGACTCTTTGTTCTGCAGAATTTGGCCGGTCATATGTAAGGGATGAGCATTCGCAGACTTTTTTCGCGACAGCGAACATGACTGTGTTTTTGAGGCATTAAACTGAACACGATTTTTGGCGCCCCAATCCAAGATAAGTTTGAGGTCTTGTGAAAGAGATATCTGCATTGACCTGCGCTTGTTTTCAAAATCAGAATTACACGGTGGCTTAAGAAATTGAATACTAAAGTGGAGGGTACTATCGTCAGCAAAACTATGAATGGGATTGATTATGGAAGAGAGAAGATCGTTAATGTGTAGAAGAAACAGCGTGGGTGCCAGCACTGAGCCTGGGCACCCAGCATTTATTTGGTAGAAGCTGGAGGAATGACCATCTACACTAACTGATATACGTCGATTAGAAAGGAAACTGGAAAGCCAAGAGCAAAGCTTAGGTGGAAGACCGTAAGAAGGAAGTTTGTTAAGAAGCCCATCATGCCAGACCTGATCGAAAGCTTTGGATATGTCAAGAGCAACGATCTGGGATTCACCAAGAAACTCTGTTCTGTTCCAGTTGTGTGAGACAAAGGAAAGAAGATCAGCTGTGGATCTACTGTGACGGAATCCATATTGTCTATCATGTAAGATCTTATGTTTTTCCAGATACTTTAAGATTTGGGAATTAATGAATTTTTCCATTACCTTGCAAACAACTGAAAGAAGAGATATAGGTCTATAGTTAGAAGGGAGACTTTTGGATCCTTTTTTGGGGACAGGTTGCACACGTGCAGCTTTCCAACTCTCAGGGAAAATGCCCGTGTCGTAAGAGATTCGAAAGAGGCGAGTTAAGATGGGTGCAAGCTCGGGAGCACATTTTTTTAAGACGATTGCTGGTATGCCATCCAGCCCAGACGATTAGTATAAGAGAAGAAAGAATACGCTTGATCTGTTTGACTTTAAAAATTATATCGGACATTTTATGAGAAACAGGGACAACTGTTGGAAGAGGAAGATTAATGGAGGATCAAGCGTAGAATTGAGCAAATTGTTTGGCAAATAGTTCGGCTTTTCCTTTGGAGGTAGAGACAATTCGATCTTCAGAGATTAGGGGTGGAAAAGAATTTGTGCAAAAGTTCTGACTAATATTTTTGGCAAAGGACCAAAAAGCTTTACTGCCATTTGAGCAAGAGAGAACTTTATCTTTTATTCGATTGTTAAAACGGTCTTTTGCATCTGAGATGGTCTGATTATACTGATTTCTTGCTTCGATGCTAGCCTGTCGATTTTCGGGACTGGGGTTATGAAGAAACTTTTTGTGGGCTTGAAGTTTTAAAAGTCTGGCTTTGTCACAGGATTTAGAAAACCACGGTTTGTGATTTGAAGTTATGGGGTTCTTTTTAGTGTGCGGAATATAGGTCTCAATTCCTAGTTGAATTGTTTCGGTAATTTGTTTACATATTTCTGAAGGATCGTGAGTAGAAAAGCAGGTATTATTCCAAGGGTAGCTGGCAAAGAAATCTCTTAGACCATCCCAGTCGGCCGAATTGTAGTGCCAGATGGTTCGTGGCGGCATGCTTTCAGTTGCCTCAAAATGAGTGGAGTATGATACGGTGACCAAACCATGGTCAGAGCGACCAAGGGGAGCAGTTACTGATGCTTGATAGAGTTCGGGGGTGGAAGTAAGGAAGAGATCTAGGGGGTTAGAATTGGGTGGGAACCCTAGGAAAGTAGGTAGGTTCCATAATTAGATTGGTGAGCGAGTTGCTGATTGCGAAATTTTCTGCTGCTCTGCCTTGTGTATCAGTTTTTGTGGAGCCTAGCCAATCCTTATATGAACATTAAAATCCCCGAGGACGATTACTTCGGCCAATGGGAACTGGGAAATAATATTGTCGATCTTTATTGAAAGGAAATCAAAGAACTCGTTGTAGGAATTGTCAGACGGGGACCGGTATATACAGCAGATGAATTTAGTAGAAGATCTGAAAGTAAGTTTAAGCCAAAGAATATCAGGCCTACCCGATTCGAGGTTAGAAACCCTAACACAAGCCAGGTCGTTGCGAACGTAAGCACAAACGCCGCCATGGGGTCGAAAAGATGAAATGAGTTCATAACCTGGGAAAAGGAGGTGCTTGGTTGCTGTTTTGGGACTTATTTGGGTTTCGGTAAGAAATAGTATGTGGGGTTTGGAGGATTGAAGATAATGGTGAACAGAGTTCACGTTAGAGTTAAGCCCACAAATATTTGTAAACGATATCAGACTTTTCGATGGTGGCCCCCCAAATGTACCCCTCGCCCGGAGAACCGAATGGAGGGGTATTTTACCTCCGGATAACTTTACGTTCGGGTGTGCCATCATCATTATTTCCAAATTTTAGTAGAGTGGAAAAAAACGAGAAAAAAAAAGAAAAAGAAAGAAGAGGAGGAAGGAAAACTAAACGAGAAAGAAGGAGGAGGAAGAAGGAAAACTGACTCACCGCCCAGAACTCGAAACGTACTAAGACTTCACGAGTCCTTTAAAGGGCAAGTGGGGTGGTACCGCCTCAGGCGAGGAAAGCTCCTCTACCACCTACCTTTACTGCAAGACTTAAAGTTGTTTGTTTATAAACATAACCATAAAGCCATTTTTAATTTCTGAATTTCTAAACGCGTTTGGTATAAAAATCAAACACGGAACTTATTTACACTTAGTTCCACTTTTTAGTCCTACACTTTCCTACTCCGTCCTACTCTGAACTTGATAACAAACCGACCATGTAAAACGGCTCTTAAGGCGCGTCTCCATCAGAGCAACATACCGCTACTTACTGCAACAGAAACATAAAAGTTGGCTGTTGTTGCAATATGTTGCAATCTGTTGCACTATGTTTATGTCGCAGTTGGGGAATACACCAAATACACACACAAAATGTTTACACTTTCGGTGGTGTTGTGGCAGTGTGGACGGCTAACGGCTACTCGTAGTCACAAGTTGTTAGTTGGTGCTGACGATTTATCGCACTGTTTTAATGTATTGTAGTAAAAAGTGACAGTTTTATAAAATAAGTCGTGCCTTTTTCCAATTTCTTGTTCTTGTTTCTATTTTCAAACCAAATTTACTAATATTTAAATCAGAATTAATTAATTCCCCAATCACAGCATTTTTGTTTTCCATTGTTTATTCCTCAGACGAAAGAAAGAAAAGAC
Organism: Listronotus oregonensis; assembly: GCA_019359885.1. Lineage (NCBI taxonomy): Eukaryota > Metazoa > Arthropoda > Insecta > Coleoptera > Curculionidae > Listronotus > Listronotus oregonensis. The sequence continues at coordinate 52,314 of JAHBCN010005302.1, forward strand.
TTAACATTTCATTCATAAATGACACTTTGTTTTGTCCCAAACATTACCAATAAAATCATATAAAGGGAAAAAGGATAAAAGATAAATTAGGACTGATCAAGGCAACATTGTACGGAGCCTTGAAGTTTCGACCAGTGGCGTATGGTTTATGTTAGAAGTTTCGATTAGATATAAATTTATTAAAAATATTAATTTTTAAATCGTTCTAATTATGGTGATCTTTTTAATTTTAGTTTATTAAAAAATATTGATTAGAAACATAAATAGTTATAAAATATTTTATTCTAAAAAAACAGAAAATATTTTTGGTATATTCGTTATTTAAACAAAATATCTTTTCTCCTATAAATTTAGAATAATGTGGGCCACAAATTAATAAAAAAAAGACAAAAACTGGAGATACTTTTTATTATATAAGGTACACAAAAAATAACATAAAATATTAGATATAAGGCTAAAATAAAAAATTATCTACTTATTCCTAAGATAATATACAGTGTCAACCATAAAGTCCGCATCAAATGGGAAAATTTTTTCCCAAATAATTCGGGTAATTTTCTTTTGCCAAAAGTTTTTGTTTGAAAAATAATGCCAAATAATGTATACAGGGTGCCACAGATTCGAGTGCATGCATGGGGATCTAGAAAACCGTAAGAGATACGAAGTCGGTTAAATTATGGCAAAGTTGTGTATTTACGTAACTAACCATATCCACTTTAGAAAGTTGCAAAATTCCGAGTACTTTCGGAGATATTCGAAAAAAAACGAAATTTGCCGATTTCGTTTTTATTTTTTTCTGACGTTATTTAAAGAGATATGGAAAAACAAAAGACACTTTCTTGTGGCCACTTTTTAAGCTCTACAAAATCATCATCAACTTAATTTTTTTAAATACGGACCTGGTTTTTTTATTTTATTTTTTTTTTGAACCCCTTATTATTCCAATAACAAAAATGTATAACACTTAATATTTTTTAACAAATATGAAACGCCCCTATAAGAAATGATGTGCGTTCCTTGTCTAACTCTTTGTCTCTTATGGAAAATATGTTTATTTAACAGAAAAATATTAGGTGTCATTGTAATCATTGTAATTGGGATTATAACTGCTTAAAAAAAATGCAATAAAAAATTGAGTGCCGTATTTAAAAAAATAAAGTTGATGGTCGTTTAACGAAAACGAAACGTCGTACTGAAAATCTCTCAACGCTGTTTTGTAGAGCTTAAAAAGTGGCCATGAAAAAGTGTCTTTTATTTTTCCATATCTCTTTAAATAACGTCAGAAAAAAATTAAAACGAAATCGGCAAATTTCGGTTTTTTTTGTCCGGATATCTCCGGAAGTACTCAGAATTTTACAACTTTCTAAACGGCATGTTGTTAGGCACCTAAATGGCAACTTTGCAATAATTTAACCGACTTTGTATCTCTTACGGTTTCCAAGATCCCTATGCATGTACTTGAATCTGTGACACCCTGTATAAGGCTGATCACGTGACTTTTTTTAGCTGTCAAATTTGAATTTTTTTTAAGAAAATCGCAAAATAAAGCATTATCTTTCAAAATTTCGAAAAATTATATCTGGCATGTTGCAAAAATTATTTTGGGGACAGCTAAATTGATTGCAGCGACCATATTAATTACTTACCCTTTCACTTTCCTAGGGGGAGTCTCAAGTAAAGTGGAGTCAGAGCTAAAAAATACAGTTATATTAATTAAGTTAAAAATGAATAGGTCAAAAAGTTGTACTTGTTTTAAACATAAAAGCTCAAACGTTATTAGATAGACCTACACCAAAGAAATGATGTGTTTTTTAAATCAAGAACCAAAGTTTACGAAGATTCGTAGATATACAAAACAACGTTAACAATAATTTGAATGTATTAGTCTATAATAATTACCTTCCATCAACAGATTGATTGTCAAATATATGATGTGAAATTTTTGGGATGGCTCCAGGCCTTAAATATTTGCTATTGTTTGCCTTAACCAAAATATCCTGTGGATCAAAATGGTCCCAGCATAGCACAGGGTGCTTTGGTAAATGTTGTCCCTCTTCAACTCCCACAAAGAGAAACCAAATGTTTCTTGTCATTGGATCTGAGGAAACCCCAAAACATTAGATGATCCTTTTTATAATGTATAATTTCTCCTACAATATTTAAACCTACTCACAAACTAATACATTCGATAATATCCTTATAAAAATAATAAAACAAGTACAATGAATACATTACTTTTGGTCTAGTTACTTTCCTTCAGGCTATTGTAAAAACTACGCCACTGACCTTGGTAAAAACATTGCCTAGCAAACAGAACCTAACACCTATGAAAACATCTTCTGTAAATAGTCCAATTTTTTACACAAACACATTCACGCACCATTTTGATTTTTAATATAAGTTTGTAAATAGTTTTAACAGATAGTTTGAATAAAAACACCACAAAGCTCTTAAAAAATCAGGGCAACGTCGCACTACACCTAATCAAGTTCATTCATTTATCAACGGACAGGTTGTAAAATTCCAGCGCGTTAAAGCGGCATTGCCACATTCCGCCTGCAAATTTCCTTTGTGGGCGAAATGTAGCAATGCGAAACGTATTTAACCCAAAAAAAATAAATAAAAAATGGTTTATGTAGCAAAATTATCTTTAAATTATTTATTTTTAAGTCAAATTTAGTAATCTATTCATTTTATCCCATTTTTTATTATAAATAGAAAAAGCCCAAATTTTATTCAGAAATGTTTAAATTCACTTCAAGCTGGCAACAGAAAGTATCGACTTTAGTTACGCGTTACGTCCCTTTCCAATGTCTGACCGTAAGTTCGTGTTTATCGTGTAATCTTTACTATTCAAAAATCTATGGTTTATTCTGTTTTCTAGTAGATACAATACAAACTTTAAAATAGTTTTTAAATTGTTTTTTTATTATTCTTTTACTGTATCACAAAAACTGTTTTAATTAATTGTTAATATTATTTATCCTTTGAAAAACAACTTACTTTGAAATAACTTAAAAACGAATGCAGATATGTTAACGCGGTTTTCGCCAAAGTGTAGGTTTTTTTTCTTGTCTAAATCTACAATAAAAAATATATGGTCTTATTTAACTTTTTCAAAAAATCTCGAAAAACCGATTTTTTTAAAAATCCCTCTGTTGTGAACTACAAACTAGCCCAAAAGCATTAAAATGTTCTTTTAAACAAGTACCCACTTGAACCACTTTCGATAAAAGATGTGGGAGATAGAGCTATTTAAAAGTTGCAATATTTATCATCTTTCCCCACCCTTATTATTGGAAAGGCGGCAAAAAGTCCTTAACCAAACTGATGCAAAATTGGTTGGAGTTTCTGCTGATGTTATCAATATTGTACTTAATACCAGCAATTTTGGAAAAAAAAAAATTTTAAAATATATAAAATATATATATATATATATATATATATATATATATATATATATATATATATATATATATATATATATATATATATATATATATATATATATATTTATATATTTTTATATAATAGGGAGAATAGGCCGGATCACCATCCTCCGTCCCCCGGGGAGCTTATATCTTAATATCTCTGACGTAATTAAATATTTAGGAATCTTGTGACGCGTTATTTAGGGGGGGCCAATAATCGTCAAATGTCACCTGTCGTTTTGTCACCTGTCACCTGTCATAGTCAAAAAACCCTGTGACTTGGAAAATGGGTTGCGCGTGGATACGGTAAGACCAAATTGATGTGCGCAAACTGGAAATTTTAGGTTATCCCTTCGGGGTATCGACAAAATCGTTATTTAACCCGATGATGAGTCAAGGCGCGCGGGGTTTTTAAATTTTTTTAAAAAGTGTAACGTCGTACCATCGAATAGCGAAAAACCCCATGACGCCATCTTTAGCCATAAAGACGTACAGCTGTTTAAAAAGCGAAATTGATCAATTAGCGATTTGGACGGTAACCCTATGGGAAATTGATCATTGCGCTCTTGTATTAGCCGAATAAAAATTTGCCAAAGGATGTTTTTACGTAATAATTTCTATTATTATATTAATCTTACAATTTTTAATATTAAATAAAAAACATTTGTATATATTAATTTTAATTTATTTCCCAAATTTACATTGACTTTTAGCAATTTTTCAAAGTTTTGATAGTAAAAACACAAGTACGGCAAAAAAAATTATTAAAGTGTTATAAGTTTCATCTGGGGGGACGGTGATGGCTGGAACCTCTGCTGCAGTGGTTTCGTTGAAAATGGTTGGCGGGGAAATTTGGTTTTTTTTTATTCGTTTTCCA